>VZTR01011466.1:10321-28815 GCA_013400775.1 Chaetops frenatus
CATTTGGTAATTTTTCCAGCTGAAAACTTTTGCAAATAGGATAGCATTCATGTTGGTTTACCCCCACTTAGGCAGAGCATTCTTTTATAAAACTGACATATGAGCAGCCACGTTTTTTTTCCATTCAACTAAGAAAATGTTCACTTCAAACCCATATTTTCACCTGCTTTAAGAATACATTATTAAAGTTATTTTTAAATTTCACTGTGGCACTAGAGTAACTTTAATAAAGTTTAACTTCGGTGCTGTTGAAAATTTCGATTTACATACCTAGAAATATTTTAATTGAGAACATATAGTATCCCAAAGGCATTTTGGAATATAAATTATCCAGTGTTCAAAAATGCAGTCATAGACAGCAAACTGAGCGGTAGGATTTACATTAGATTTCAGTATATAGTGTTAGTCCCAAACAAAAATCTACAAATCTCAGACCACACAATATCTCTCTTCAAATGTAGAATATGGCTGCTCCCTGGCAGTAATATGGAAGAAGAAGAATACAACTTCCTCATACTTGAAGGAGGCTTATCATGATACAACATTGAACAGTATTTAACAAATTCCATGGAAATGTTTTAGACGCTTTCTGACCTTGGTGAATATTTAAAGAGTAGTAAGTCTGCAACACACTGGTATGCCAGCAACTCTTGAGTTATGCTTTTGACTGTTCTACAGAGAGGTAAAGAGTACAATTATTACATAGGGCTTGATGTAGCAATGTTCTGACACTTACTTTACTTAGTGTCAAGGCACTTACTATCTTCTTGTTGTAATAATTAATGACAACAACAACAGCAACAATAAAAATAATAATAAAACAAGGTTTAAAAATATTAAGAACAGTAATTTCATTTTTATCTTATAAAAATTAATCTGCATAAAAATAATGAGGGGAAAGCTAGGTGGTGTTGATCTTCTGTTGACAATATCCTCTCCATTTTAAGCATCTGTTTGAAACATCAGCTACAGCTTACAATCCTTTGGATTGATATTTTCTTTCACAATTTTTCCTTATGACATTTTAAATCTGCTTATAGGCTTTTATTTAGCAATTAATTCCACACTTCGGTAGCAATATTTCAGTTTATATTTTATTGCATGCAGAGTAGCTTCACTAGGCACTGCATATATGTTGCAATGAAAAACAGTGAACAATAATTCCCTATTCACTCTGACCATACAATTTGTAATTACATGGGCATCTATCAAAATCACCTACAGTGATCTATTTTTTATAGTGAGAAAATTTACACTGTTTTCCTTTCTCTGAAAAGTAAATACCTAATTAGTTTTGATTTCATTCTCTCCTGTTCTTAGTTCCATTAAAATATTTCTAAGACTGAATTTCTTGTATTATGCTTATTTTAAAATGTCTGCAGACTATGGGCAAGTTGTGTGATGCCTCATTGTTTTGTTCTCTATTTCCACTCTGCTGTAAACACCTCAAGTACCTTTCTCATTGCTGTAAAGAAATGAGAGAAGGGTTTCAAAGTGCTGTTCACAGTTACTTCAAATATTTACTCAGGAATGGGGTATCACCAATTTCAAGACAAATAATTGTGTCTACGGTCAAGATTGTCTTGCCATATGCATTGCTTCATATTTATTTAGTTTAGATATTAGCTGGCATTTCATTACTATTCACTTTATTGTTTATTGACAATTTTATGCAACTCTTCCCTACCTTGAGTAAAGTTGTAAAGTTGAAGCTTTGCCACCTCATTTTCCACCCCACTTCTAGATGTTTTCTGAAGATAAGTATCAAATAGGATTGTTGCCTTTAGAGGCAATCAAGGAATACCACTGAGAGCACAAATTCAAAGTGAAAACATACCACTGGTTTCCTTATTTTAACTCAGTAATTAATCAACATTTTTCTGCAAATCCAATGTCCTGCCAGCCAGCTGCCCTTATCTGTGTTTGATGGTGTGACTTAAAGCACAGCAGCAGAATTTCAAGATGTGACTTGCCACACTTCCCAGTTGACTAAGTCACTCTATTCTTTCTTATAGTATCTGCCAATATGACTAATATAGAAGTAAGATGTAATAGCCTGTAGATCCCCAGATAGCTTTTTGAAGTCCTTTTTGAGAATTTGTTCTCATTTGCTTCCTTAGTCTCTTCAGAATTCAAGCAACAGGTTTTATATCATAAAGTTGGTAATGACTCATTCTAGACTTCCTTACGTGAAAGCTTTTCCTCTGAAAATTCATTACTCTCATATTTTCCTCTAAAGTTTTTTCCAGTAATGTGCCTATTTAAGACTAATGGACACAAATATAAAGAAAACATTAAGATTTTATCACTATTATCCTGAATGCTCATTTTCATATGCCAGACATCTATCAGTCCTATGGAGTAAAGTGTAGGTTTGCAGTTTCTGATATGTTTGAAAATATTTTTACCAAGTGTTTTTATGCTTAGAGCAATTAACTATTCAAAAATGTTCACTGCTTGCCTGATTAGATGTGATTTCAAATATAAATGATTATAATTTATATTCCTTTCATTGTCTGTGGGCACAATTTTCTGACAAAAAAGAGTTCTCACTTTTTATGATCATTTTACTCTGCTTCTACAGCTATGACACTCTAAAGCAGTTATATCAGAATATGACTGCACCCCAAATGTCCCCATCCCAAAACTTAGATTAAAACTTGTGGTCTTTGTGTATAATATATACAATTTCCAAATGTTTGTGACATTGTACTTCCCAGTACATTTGTAAGATTCAAATGTCTACCTTTGGTCCAAAAGTAGACATTCAAATAGCAATTCAAGCTGTACCTTAATAAAAATCAGACACAAACTTAAGAATTTCTAAGGTGAAATTATTTCTCCAAAACCACACATAGTCATGTGCATCAGGCAAACAAAATTGAGAAATAAATAGAATGGGGAAAGATACTTTCTCTTTTTAAGATCTTGAAAAATCTTTTGGCCTTGCCATAAGAAGCCTTAGAACTCAGCTTATCCAGCAGATCCAGGTAACATGTAATCAAAATATCAGCTGCTGTGGAAGAATAAATAAGATGTAGTTTTTATCTTGACACCTTTTCGAATTCTAACATCTACTGTAATTTTGTACTGTCCTGGGACACTAATTACACTGAAAACAAATAACAGCCTCATGCTAATGATGTAAGGCAGCAAGAGACATGCCCTTCACTGATTCACCAAAGAGTAGAGCAGCGAAGCAAGCAGACACACATAGTAAAAATTCCCTAAAGTGTGTCAGGGCTTGAAACATAACATGTATGGATGTGTTTTATACACACTGTAGTGTTGATTAGTATGTTATTTATACAACGTTTCCTCATGGAGGTAGAATACGGACTGAACCACAGCCTGTGTTCAGCTCAACTGTTTGACCATGTACCTTCAGCCACTTTTATTTATAAGCATGCCAGATAATACACTTAGCATCCTATGTTTTGTCAAAAAGGATGTTCAGATATATACATAGGAGTCAATACATGGAAGTGCTCAAAAGCAATATATTATTTATGTTATTTATTAGATTTATAACAATTAAAATCAGGGAAACCAAATGAATAGACTTAGAGTTATTATACAGAACTGTATTTCGAGACATGGAACTCACTGTTCTCCACCTAGTCAGTGACCTAATTTAAAGTGATTTCCACAAGGATTCTTAAAAGTGACAAACAGCAAAGTCTTGAAAAACTGAAATATGGACTGTTTCACATATTAAACTAGTTTCATAGCTAAATAATAGGGGAAAAAACCAAACAATAAACCAGTGAAAAGAAAATTCTGAGAAGGTCGTGCTACTTTGCTGTCCTTCCACATCTTGAAGCTCTGGTCTAGGTAGTCTTCAGGGAATATATTTCAGGCAGCACTTTTCTAGTTGAAATACATCCTATGTTGTGGAGCCTTACTTAGTAAGCATTCTATACAAGGTAAATGCAACAGAGATAACATTAATGACAGATAATATAAACAAACACCTCTGGTTTATCAGTTTATCATAAATCCAGCTCGACAAAAACTGCTTTTTCCATTCAATACCTCAGTTCAATTTGTCCTAACCTCCAAGCCCGATACAGCGAAAACTCTCCCTAATGTGCAGTCATCCCTCTTGCCTCGCCTGTCCCTTCTGAAGGGCTTATAAGCATCCGTTGCAGAACTCCAGTCATGGATGTCATCATCTCCATGATGGTGGCTACACCACAGCTTTACTGCTTCACCACAGCTTTATTGCTTCACCACAGCTTCCAGCTCCTCCTGTTTGTTACCCATACCATGTGCACTGGTGTAGATGCACCTCAGCTGGGAAATGTGAGCATTTAGAGGAGTGCTACTCTTTCCAATGATATTTCAATATTTAAGAGTCATGGTGTACCTTTAATTCAATACCACCACAATTCTAAAAGGGCTGGGGATGCAGGGACTTTGATAAAGAACAGTGAATAACCTCTTCAATATAAATCATTCTCTTATAAACCCATCTCACTCCAGAATAGAGTACTTCGGAGTATTTGCAGCAGACAATGAAAGATTAATCCAGAAGGGAATGAAAGAGAAAGAAAATTATTGCCTATGCTGAGAGCAGCTTGTTGGAGTTTGGGTGTTCTTCCCTTTCGCTTCTTTTCACCTTTGGAACTTTTTGCCCATCAGTTGCTAAGGGACCATAATGGCTGGGTACTTAAGAACAAAAGAAGTGATTGAACTGAGGGGAGAGGGGATTGTCCAGTTCTGAGAGTTTTTTTCTCAGCAGGGTGGGGGATACCTTGGGGTTTGGGCTGGCAAAAGGCTTGGCTGGAGGAGGGGCTGACACTCTCACTCTGGGCTGCCAGGGAGAAGGTTTTGGGAGCTGCTGCTGGACCTCGTGGGGAGAGCTGTTTCTTCTGCCGTGGAGTGAGTCTCTGTCCTGAACTGGGACCTGTCACCATCTGTGTGGGTGCCCGGGATCCCTGAGTTTGCCTCTCCCTGCTCTGCTGGAGGCTGGGCTGCCGCTGNGGTTGTAGTTTGTTCGCTTTATTATAAATACTAGTAAAGAACTGTTATTCCTTTTCCCATATCTTTGCCTGAGAGCCCCTTAATTTCAGAATTACCATAATTTGGAGGGAAAGGGTTTACATTTTCCATTCCAAGGGAGGCTCCTGCCTTCCTTAGCAGACACCTGTCCTTCAAACCAAGACACAGCTCCTTGGAAATATGAATACGATACCTTTCCACACACCAAGGACTATTGATTCATCTTAAATTAAATTACCAGAGGAGTGGTCTTTGTCTCTTATAAATCAGCATGTTTCTGCATATTTATTCCAAGGCACCTTCATGATTTTCTCTAACCTGTTAGACTACTAGATGATCTAATCCTACCTGAAGAGTCACCAACACTCCCAATCCATTATTTTAATTCTGAATTTACTTGTATGGCTATGCTGTAACACCAGAGGGAGATTCTGAACTGAAATGAAATTCATTTCAGTAAAGAGTGAAATCTGACTGCAAATCCAAGACCAATATTTCAGTGAATTCCTATTTTGAGGCAGTAAAAACAGATTTCAGGGCTCACAGACCTTTTTACAACCTTTGCCTTTAGGCAGAAAATCCTTAGGAGTTACATTTTCAATTTTGAAAACTACTTTGCAGTCAAAAATAAGTATTTCTCCAGAAGTCAACTGCTAACACATTCAGATAAGCACAGCTAACAAGAACATCTCTAGAAAAAAAGCCTTGTCATTGCCAGCAAAGATTATAGTTGTAGTGTCTATTGCAAACCAGTACAATCTTGCTCTTGCTCAAATGCTGGGCAGAAACACTCTTGATCTGTCTAGGTGCAAGCTGAAGAAAAAAAAAGCTAAAGTCTGCATTCATATGATGTCAAGGCCAAAGTAATCATTAAAATATCTTGCTGATAAGTGGAAGCTTTTAGTGGATCTAATTTAGCATTATGTTAGCACTTCTTTACCTATTCCTATCCCTAGCACTTTTGACTACTGTGGATCTCACGAGACCATCAGTCTCTGCTGAGGGGCAAACTACTGCTCAGTTAAAACCAGGTGTTGCTCTGGGCTTCCATCATCACACATTTCCACAAAATATGTATACATTGCTCTAATAAATATATATTTATTATACAAAGAAAGTATAAAACACATTTTAATATTTTTTGTCTGCTACAGAAAAATATCCTAATAGATAGCATTCAAAGGAAGAGTTCTCAAAAGAGATTAAGGTCAAAGGAAAGAAAGAACTGTAGTTTTTAATTGCAGTCCCCCACCAACTCCCATATAGACAATTTCTGCAAGTCAGTCTTGGAAAAAGGATTGGATATGGGTGGATCCAGGAGCTTTGTGGTTCATCCTCATGGCTCAGGCATTTTTCTTCCTGCAAGGAGGTCCAAAGTACAGAGCTCCTTCTGGATGAATGACAAAGGGTGCCAAAAATTTTACTGCCATCTAACTATTAACTTTTCTGCCAATCAAAACATTAAAATAAAAGAGCACAATGCTAGGTAAATAAAAGCTTAGATTTGAAGATACCTTTAAAATCAATTTCGGATATACCAGTATAATTTTTTCAGCCTTCAAATGCCAACCAGAAAAGCACTCTTCTTCATAGTTCTAGTGTCTTATATGTAATCCCTGTACTGTTGTCTCAGACAACTGTAGACGTCTGAAATGGTAGTAGGGACCTACAATCAGAATTCAGCATGTAAAACTATCTGACTATTTTTCAGAAGTGACCACACTGTCATTTAAGGGCACACACTGTCATTTAAGGGCATTACTTACACAGAGAGGAAAATTTTATTTTCCAACCCTAAAGTCTGGAAAACACCTTCTTGAGGCAATCTCTATTTTATTTCTCCCAAATAATTTATGTCTTTACACAACAGATATATTAGGGGGGAAATGGTGACTACTGAAAAGGGACAATCCTTAATTTAAAAATAAAATTGTGCTCTTTACCTTTTGAACTTCACTAAATTATCATTGCAGAAGAGTTGAAGAGTAATGAAACAAATTTCAGTTAACCATTTTTACCCAGCCCATCACCCTTTCTCTCTCATGGCTCTCATGGTTGAAAGATTTTATATCAAATCTATTCAATTCTTAAAACATTCAGTATTTCAGTCAATTAAACATTTCAAAAATAGTATATGAGCTAAAATTTAAGCTGTCTGAAGCATTTAATGCTGTGTAGAGTGGCTAACTTACAGAAGCTGAAAGGGTGTCTTGGTGAAATTTCCACACTAGCACCAGATAAAAGAAAAATGTCCAAGAATAGAAGAAACAGAAAATATAGAGACATTGCAAATAATAGAAAAATTACATGCATGAATTGTTAATCTCATATAAATATTTATATGCCAAGTTAAAAAAAATAATTGGGAACAAAGGGAAAAAATGTCTACCTCACATAACTGCATTGTAGTCAGTCATGTCCTGCTCGCCACATTCCTGGGTGCCAACCAAGATAATGCATGTACTGCATACACCAGAAACACTAAGTTACCAGGATCCCACTGCCTCCTAATTGTCCAAGCAGTAATGAATAAAATTTCATCTAATGATATATAGTAAATGTCGGTAGACTGAAAAATTTCGTGATGGATCATTTAATGTGAACATAACCTTCTCTAGTAAATATCCAGACACCACTGTGGGTGAAAAAAGTCTATGCTCCAGATCAGCAATTTTTAAATCCAGATTAGTAAAGCTATTCAGGTAGTAGCCATGTAATTTTCTACTTCAGAAATATAGTACTTTGTCTAAAATAAAACGTTTTTTTGAAAATGTCCAGCTGTGAGTGAGTTTCCATTTGGAAAGCTTAATTCAGATGCAAAATGACATTTCAGTACAGCAGAAGGTCAGGCATCTCAGGAAAGAAATAGACTTGCTATCAGTACACCTTTTCCAAAAGTTGTTTCATGCATTTCTGACAATTGTGCTCCTGAATATACAAGTAAATGGTGAATTAAAGATTTTTTTTCTCTCTCTCTGTTATTTCATCCCTTTTTATTTCCAAACCCTCCATTTCTTCAGTTGCACAGATTTTATCGCCATTTCATATAAAAATATGTGGAAAGTACATAAGGACAGCTTAAAACACTGGTGCACTCACTCAGAAAATGCAATATTTTTAGCAATACTGGCATGGCAAAATGCAGCAATTTAATCAGATTTAGAGGAATGTTTGTGCCAAAACATTTTTTCTGTCAATTCATTAATCTGTTTTCTTTAAGAGAAAAGAACCAAGTATTTGTTGACAACAAAAGAGTTTGTCCAGTTTCAAATCCAGGCATGATTTTGATGCAAGAATAGAAAATACAGTTTACAAGACAAAGTGATAACCCTGTTCACCATCACTCAGCAGAAGGACATTTTTTAAAAATGTAACAACCATATAGTAAAACTTAGCAAACCCAAGTAATTCTGGCTACATCTGGGAAAATACCCTTCTGAAGGAAAAACTCAGTGAACAAATACAGCGAACTTCCTATAAAAGAGGCAGGCTCTCTCTTGTTTGTAATGGCTCAGTTATATTTACACTGAAATTTAGCCATTACTATTCCAAAGCAAAAAAGGATGCATCACAGCCTATTTAGAAGACTTACTGTTAGTCAACTGTTGTTGCCACTAGCTCTAGAGGGCCAGATTTCTCAAAATGCAGCTGTTTGGATATGGTTTGATACACACATCTAGGAAAACACATCCTTTCAGCCCCAGCAGTGTGGGTTTTTCCCTGAAACAGAAGTGTGATGCCTTGTGCCATGAAGACAGAATTGTCTGCTGGAAAGACAGCAACAGAGAACTGCAAGAGGATCT
Source organism: Chaetops frenatus (assembly GCA_013400775.1). Lineage (NCBI taxonomy): Eukaryota > Metazoa > Chordata > Aves > Passeriformes > Picathartidae > Chaetops > Chaetops frenatus. The sequence continues at coordinate 19,129 of VZTR01011466.1, forward strand.
ATTTCAGTACTGTAGCCTGCTGAATCACATTAGACAGCAGGTAATTATTTGTTTTAAGTTATGGGCAAGTAATTTTTTTGTTCCAGAAAGATATAGTTTGAAAGTGAAAGCCCCACTTAGCATTATGTAGGAAGAACAATACATTTTTCACACTCCCATGAGAGTGGAACATTCAGTATTTTGTCTCCTTGCAATCCAAATAATGCATTTGCTTAACTCTGTTCTCAGCACATCACAAACTATTAAATTCCAACTTCTGAATCAGAGAAAACAACCATAGAAATATCTCTATTCCTAACACCACTTTGTTATGGAGTACACTCACAGTAGTAAAGAATAAGAAAAACATTAGGTTGCACCCCCCTCCTAGGTCTACAAGCCCTTTCAAAATCCTGACTAAGTAAACATATCCCTTGAAAACAAGCTTTTCATGATCAAGAGTTACCCCAGAAACTTTTAGTATTAAAAAGTATTGGAGTATTACCATATATATAATTTAGAGAAGATGAGAGATATTTCTGGAAAAATCAGGTATGTACATAAGGTTTTTAAGATAACAAATATGGAGAGATCAAAAAAAACCCCAAAAGTTAAATATCTTTGAGGTTCCTGACTTGGGACTTTGGAAACCCTGCATTCAGAGGTCTTGATTCCACATTTCACACATTGGAAATAATATTTGTTAGACTCCTAGCAGTATTTCTGAAAATAGTAATTGAGAACATCATGAGAAGCTTTGGAATCGTGGCAATAGAGGTCTAAGAGAGGAAACTTCAGGAAAAGACTAGTGGTAATCAGAGACATAAGGAATTTTTAACAAACAGCATTTATACTTTCAATAATGTTACTGAATATAGAATAGAACATACCTTTCAAAATGTACTAAAAGGTTAAAAACAAATGGAGAATGAAAGGAGACTAAGATAAAAGAATGTAGATTTAAAAAAATCTTTACTGCGTGGTTCCTAATTGTTCAGGAAAAAAGAAAACCACCTAGGAGAGCTTTTTTTAGAAAAGGGAGGATTGCTAAATTTAAGAGACTCATGAAAAGCTAGGAGGTTTTGTATGTTAATACTCCCTCACTTAAGATTATTTTTCCACGCTGCTGTATTAAATTAACACTTGTATTGCCTTGACTTTAGAAAAAAACTTCAAAGAAAAGAAAATCTCAAAGATCAAAGACTATCATTTCCCAAGTTTACATGATGCTTCCAAAAATTAGTACCTAGCAAGTTTTGACAGCCTGGTGACAAAATATTTGCACAAAGTCATATTTAATTAAACAGTCAAGTATTGTAATCAGCTAATTACATCACTAACCTTAGTCTTGTGCTGATTCATTGGAAAGGGACTCAGGCAGCAGCCAACAGGGAGATACTGGCTGTGTCCTGAGAAATGGGAACACTTACTCCATTATTTGTTTCTCTTAGCAAATTAATTTATAGAGATCAATCATTGCACAAAGTACTTGTTAGCTAGCAAAACCACATGCTCCTAAACAGTCACAGCTGCACTCACATTTAAAAGAACATTCATGTATTTAAAGATTTCATCAGCTGGCTGTTAGAGACATATGAATCTCATTTGTTTCAGTTCACTTTAAGTTCAGTGATCTCTGCTTTATTCATTTTTCTCTCAAGTCTGTTTTGAATTTCAGATATGAACAGCTCAAGCAGGCTATCCTTCCATCCTGCGTGACTTCATCCTATTCTGCCTTGAACTAATCCTCCTGCCTTCATATATGTGGTCTGATTACAGCCACATTCTGTATTCATGAGACTCTTGGGCTGCCTCTCTGTTCTTATAAGGCTCTGTGAATTCCAGAAAAATCAGAGTCCAGTTAATATTTTGGACTATTTTACTAAAAATAATCCAACTACTTTTTACTTTTCTTTAGCTATATCTAACACACAATTTCAGATTCACATGAGCCCACAGCATCTACCCTGTAGTCTCTGAGGTTTTTGGTTCAGATTAGATTTATTCTGATCCCCTGAACCAAACTTTGATTATACAGTGAATTCTACAGCCAGGCCTCTCAGTGGCAAAGGTCACAGATAAAACTTTGTACAGCAGCTGAACAGTGTGCAAGGGAAGTGCTTCATTAATGTTGCAGACCTTGCAGTGAGTCAGCTCACAAACACAAGTTCTATACAAAATCAGCCAACAATCTATTTGGTTCTCACAAAATACTCTTTGGGAATGTATATCAGTTACACTGCAACACCAGTGGCAGTCTATCAGAAGGCTTCATTCAACAGTGGAGAACCTATTGCACATTAAACGGAAATAACAGCATTGCTATTTACCAACCTATAATTTTTAGGTTCGATTTTCTTATAAAATTAGATTGCCACAATTTCTTAATACATATAATATACCTTTTAATACTCCATCTCAACAGCCAAATATGAATCATGCTACTGGTGGGCCTTTTTGTCTGAAAAGATTTTGGTGTTTACTTCTCAAAGTAGAGCCTCTAACACAGGCTTAAGTTTGGTTTAACAAAATTATCCAAGTTGTTCACAAAATAAAAATATTGTTCAGATTAATACTGCTTGTAGCATAGAGCCAAGCTTATTCTAGACTGCCTTGCCAGCACCATGAAACACAAGGCTTAGAGCTCCCATGTTTTTTTGAGCCTGCAGCACAGCTGTCATAGGAAACCTGCCTAAGTATTCACCAGTCTGTTGTCAGGAAAAGTCAACTACTTGTTCAAGGCACCCTGACAAGATTAAAGTAATGACAGAAAACTTAGTGTGCATTTCTTATAGGCTTTTTATGACTCTAGGTCAGAGGATTTCTCCATCTGTACGAGGCAGAGAGTTGAAGAAAAATTCAAAATCAAATGGTAATTCAGAACTCAAATTTCCCAGACTTTAACGAAGGCCTTTGTAATGGAAGTGGAAAGGCTTGGTTTACTGGCTTGGTTGCAATTGTAATTATGTACACTGTCTCCCATACTGGTAAGCCTACAATTGAGGAGCTGGAACAAAGATCCTACACCCCTTACTGCCAAGGAAATACTGTGCTACGAGTCAGTCTGGGTGAAGGGATATTGACAGTGTCAGTGAAGAAAACATCATGGATTAGAGAAGAAACTGAACTTTCTGAGAAACACATCACTGCTGAAATTGAAGTGTAGCTTAACTGGGCCTGCACAAAACCAACATGGAAAATAGGAGATCGATGAAGCATTGATGCTTACACTGAATTAGTAGATGCATTTTTTTTTTCCTTACAGCCAGTAGAATACATTATTTCCTAATATATATGTAAAATGACATATGCCTGTAAGATAGGTACTGTAACATCAATAAAATACAAACCTGTAAGACAGAGAACATGGAGGGAAGAGCTGGTGTTTATAGACTGTTATCAAAAGGCCCATATTATAAGTTTGTGCAATTATATTTAGAATTATCTTGTAAATATTCAAAGTATTTTTAGAAAGTAAAAATTGTGTAGCATATAATGCAGGCTAAAAAACCCATTTAAAAATTTAAAAATATTGCATTCTTATATAAGAAAATATATGCATTATCTTTTTTAGTGAAAAGTTTTTGTTTTGGTTTGAGTGTGAGTAGTCTCATTTCTGACAACTTCTGACAAAAATCATCTTTTCAGCACTTGTGCACATATTTTCTCTTTTTTTCAAAATACTGTAAATCATTGTAAATATGACTGTGGTTATAGAAAGAAAAAGCATTAAAAAAGACAAATAACCCATACATTCTTTTTGTGAACACAGTCTGCATACATTCCCTGGAAAATCTGGTCATGATTTGTTACTAAAAATACATGGTTTATTCCACATGTGAAAACATTCCACCAGCTTGCAATCATCAAAATCAGCTTTCATCTTTTCACGTTTGTGACAGAAGTTCTGAGAAAAGTGTAAGACATTATTTGCCCTCCCACCGATACCCAAAGTTGTTTGCTTTACTTCTAAAGGTTGGGGAGTTAGGCATGTGGCTCCAGACTACGGAGTTGGAGTTTATTATTGTGTCCTTAACAATAGGCTGCATGGGGGAATAGTTGAATCAAGAATAAAACTGTCTACCTGCCAAAAAGCACTTTTTATGATTTCTAAGCAATTAAACACAGCACACTTATTACTCTGTTGTGTTGGTATGGAAAATATTCAGTAACCATTTCCTTGCTACAAAAGGAACACATGAGTGAACTTTTATACTATGCACACAAACATTCATCATTTTGTTCCACATTGAAGCTACAGAATGATACATCATCTTTCTCATATTTGTTTTCATTTCTCTTGGAACAAAGAGCAGATTTCTAGCATTGCAAACACATGCTTTTAATACAGCAAGCAGCCTGGAAACCATCAGCTAGCAGAAATGAAGAAAATCTGTAAGAAGTTGTAGTTGAATTCCTTTAAATATATCTAGCAAATAGAGTTATTGCAAAATGTACAGGTATCTTCCTTGCCTGATTCATCAAAATAATTCTTTTTACCACTGGAAAGAAAGTAGTATGAGCAAAAGACAGATACTTGAGTCTTATATACTTGGGTAGAGGGAGAGGAGAGAATAAAGGAGTCTGAAGGAAGGGTAAGAAATAGATACATGCTTTCTAAATTCCATGTAAGAAGGATGTGAGCAATCTGGAGTCAGAAATGTCTTGGAAATGTAAAGAAGTGCATTTATCTCTCACACAAACTCAAACAGCTGTTTTTTTAAGATGTTACTATAGTAAATATACTCAAAGGGAACCATAGCAACCACTAATTTGGCCTGAGTCACTCAAGTGTGGGCAACAGAATTCCGTTTGCAGGGAAATCCTGTTCTTATAAAAGGGCTGGAAATTAACATTTCCTACTTTTGTCAAAGCCAAGCATGTTTTAAGAGAATCACCGGAAGGATTCTTGCATCTTGAGATCATGTGACTATTATAGTTTGAGGTGTTGTTTCTTCACAAACTGAGACAGGCATAGGATAAGTGACTGTGGATTCTTTAATATGATTAAAAGTTCATTATGAACTGAACATGCTTGGTGATTTCTGTAAATATCAATTACATGAACTGTCTGCTGAGATACTTTGCTATGAGCTGCTCATTACAACCACACTTTTTTACACAGCCCTGTCTGCATAGATGACACCACAGATTTAACCCAAGGAAGGTAATAGCCTGAAGTAGCATTAACTTTTCTCTGCTGCTAAACAAGGAAAATATGTACTACCAACCTCTGCTCTCCTCCTCACCGATATGTCACCTGCCAGATGCAAAGGAACCATCTGCTGGAAAAAGTGTTTGCCTTGATTTCTTATTTAGTACTGGGCTTCCCATCTGAAATTTCCAGCAAGTTTGTCAGCTGTGGTCATACCAGAAGGCAGAATCAGTTCTGAGATGCAGAGAATGAATTATCAACTCTTTCTGTGCTAGTCATAAATTTAAGTCATTAATTTTACTACTGCTCAAAAGAACACTTTCTTCCATAGAGGTAGCACATCATCCAAAGTAAGGAAACACTGCAAAGAGCACTTAACTAATTTCTGCCATAACAGTATCAGGGACATGTTTTTTAATTCTTGCAAGTAAAGCTAGAACTATGGCATAATTTTTAAAAAATCATAGGTTTGATATTACGGCATGAATGAATGTGTGTGTTCAGTTAAGCCACTCTGATTTATATCATGAAGGATTGCATATTCCCAGTCCTGGCTTATAATATTAAATATTTCAAAATTTCACAGAAAAAAAAATCTTGTTTTGTAATACAGAAATGGTTTGTAGAGTGTTCAGTCAGGATACTCCATTAATCAAGGGGGGAAAAAAGTAACTGTTTATTTGTGCTCAATTTCTTTATCTGGGTGCAAAATTGTGCTAGTTGAAAATGAAATTCTGATTTATTTTCACACAGCAAGTCATTATTTCTAGGAAAGTTATTTTGACTTGCCACAGTGTGGGGCTTTACATAATTTAAGGAAAAATATGACCTGTAAGTTTGCAGAACCTCACCTGATAACTTCATACAAAATATTCTTTATCAGACTGCTTAATGATTTATACTAACCTACCGTTCATCAGCATTTACCAGACTGGATTTCCAATACAAGCGGCTTCACTGAAACCAAGAAAATAAAATCCATTAGTTATCACATTTCCCATATAGTACATACAATACTCAGAGGGTAATAAATATTTTTTTAGAGGGGCTTTTATTCCCAAATAAAACAAAATTTTGAATTGATTATTGAAAAGATAATGCGTTTTTTTCCCTACAATTCTATTGAATCACGTCATGATTCACAAAATTTTCCACTTTGTAGTGAAAAGGTGTTTTTTACCTCTGTGGCCAGCCACAGTACAAACAAACCCAGTGTTGTAGCACAAAATTGTAAATAAAGTACAAATTGTAATTATCTCACCCAACACACAGCCTCTACCTAAAATATGTTGCCATGCATTACATTTAGTTACTAGATCTTTCTCCTTCATCTTTCTTACTAAATTCTACACAGAAGGTTTGAGTTCAGTTAAAATATTCAACAATTCTCTTATGCTTCCAGTACATAAACATAGTAATTCCATTAACTATCAATAGTTCAATAATTATGTTTTATGAAAATAAACATACAAAAAAATTACTTAGGCACCTTGACATATTGTCATTTCATTTCCCATACCAAATCAAATTTACAAGCCATTTGTACATGCACTATGTGTTTTAGTGTGCTAGCTCTACTTTGTACACTACGTTAGTCCAGAGAGGAACGAAATCACACAGTAGAGAATCAATTAGAATTTAGTCTGTCCTTGCAGAAGACCTACAATGAAGAAATACTACTCACACTTTCCTTCCATTCCATTTGCAAATAATTAAGCTTTTATTAAAATTACCTCACCCACTCTTCTTTCTTTATGTCCACCCTAATATTAAATGATGGCCTTACTAATATATTATTATAAGTTAATCAGGCATTGCAAACAGTAATAGCAATTAGCTGGGTATATTTCCCTCTGGGCACAATTCTAGGTAAACATGTTTGAAATTGGTAAATGGCTGCTATTAAAAATGAAAGCATAAATAAAGACCAAAATATCTTCTGTCCACAAGCAGAAGTAAGCTGCTGAATGGAAAGTAAATAAATTAAACAAAATCATTATCTTTTAAGAAATTTAAAGCACGGAAGTATATTGAGCTTAAATGGGCTCAGATTCAGAGCTGGTTTGTGCTGCAATATTATGTTTATCATTACCAAACTATTTCTTTTTACCACTCAATCATCTGATCTTGAACATTAACTGCTGTCTGTAGGGTTGCACATAAATTCAGTTTCAGTAATGTTCCAGTCTTAAACCTCTAGAAGAACTAGGAGCCTGCAGTGTTGAACTTTGGGATGCCTAACTCCTAAATAACCTAATCTTAGGTATGGCAAACCCCATCTCTCTTATTCAACATCACCAAGAGGCTTGGTAGTCACTGAAGCCAGGACCCCTGAAATGCAGAAACCCCATCAGGATCTGGACTGAGATAACCATAGTGAAACAATAAGATATGGGTTAGCTGCATCTGAAATGTACCTCTTAGAACTCATCAGTACTTTTCTCAGGCATTCAGGAATCACCTTCATCTGTCTTAGATTCTCAGCAGTAGATATTTTTCCCACGTCATGATTTATCCCAAACCAACCACCAAGTACTACACAGGCGCTCACTCCATCTGCCTCAGTGGGACTGGGGAGAGAAACAGAGCTGTAAAAGTGAGAAAACCCTTGAGTTCAGATAAAGACAGTTTAAAAGGGAAAGCAAAAACTATATGTGCAAGCAAAGCATAACAAGGAATTAATTCACTGCTTCCCATGGGCAGGCAGGTATTCAGCTGTCTCCAGGAGAGCAAGGCCCCATCATGCATAACAGTTATTTGGATAGACAAAGGCCATAATTCCAAACATCTCCCTCTTCTTTCCTTTTTTCTTGCCCCCACAGCTTTATACACTACATATGAACCGTATGGTCTGGAATATCCCTTTAGTCAGTTGTGGTCATCTGCCCTTACTGTGCCCCCTCCCAGCTACCTGTGCACTCCCGGCCTGGTCACTGGTGGGGTTGGGTGAGGAGTAGAAAAGGCCCTGGCTCTGTGTAANTATTTGGATAGACAAAGGCCATAATTCCAAACATCTCCCTCTTCTTTCCTTTTTTCTTGCCCCCACAGCTTTATACACTACATATGAACCGTATGGTCTGGAATATCCCTTNTCCATACCATTTGTGTTATGATCAGGTCCCACAATATTCAATACACCATCATTAACCATGCTCCCTCTTCCCGTTTTTTAATATAGTAAAAATAATACAGATATCACTGCCTTAGCCCATGGACCACCCCTGCAAAACGTTTGTAAAATACCCACAAATGTTCACAAAATGTCTTTTGAGTTCATTTAGTCCATGACTTTGGGGTCCACCTGTTAAAGTGGTCTCTTGAGATGCCAGAGGTGGTGTGTTTCTTGGAGTTCCTGAGCACTGAGACCACCTCAGGTCACTGCTGTATTTGCATTGCTTTTTTTGTAAGACTTCTCCACTGGTTCAGGTTGTTCCTGTTAAACCAATCCTGCAATATGCAACTTAAATCATGGCTTTCAACAAGTCAGATGTATTTCCATTACATTCTTCATCCCTGATCCCTTTGGGCCAGGATACAGGATTTAACATTGCAATGAACTTTTCCCTATGCTCTTGGTCTGGCTGTAGCAAGGGTTTTCTGCTGTAGTAGTTTTCATAATATGCAACTCAAACGTAAGTTTACAACAATTTAAAGACATTTCCATTACAATCTCCCCCATTAACTTGTGTGAAGTGCAGAACGGCCTGTCTCACCACGGACTTCATCACAGGCTGGAGGGGAATTTCTGTTTTGATTCCTTGAGTGACATGACTCCTCAGACTCTTCCCCTGCTCCAGCATAGGATCCTTCCCATGAGAGACAGTCCTCCTTTACGAACTGCTCCCACATGGGTTAATTATTATATCACTAATGCAGCTAAAAGCCATCATAGAAAGTTACTTCAATGCAATGTATGGAATAAGTATATGCATACTTAATTTAAGTCCCAGAAACTTCAGAAAAGAAGGACTATAAGCATGGATTGAATTCAAAACTGAAAGAGTAAGGTGAAATTGTTTGTTCTCAGATTCTGCACTTTTCTCTCCATCATCAAGCAATCTTCCTGCTTCTTTAGTGAACACAGAGAAGAGTTTTTCATTTTCCACATAAACTATTTCACAGACAAAGAAGGATAAAATTGCTTAATTAGAGTATTAGCTCAACTATTTTAAAAGATTATTTAAGCAAGAATGAGATGAGACCATACAGCATAACATTTGTTCTTGTTTAACTGAAGAAAAGAAAAGCAGACAGAAGGCAGAGAGCAGGGCAGAGGAAGTGACCTCATGAAAGTCATTCTGTAAAGCATACTAGTATCAGTGACACCATGAAGCATGGCATGGTTCCAAGAAAAAAATCTGTTGTGGATACAGGAGAAAGTTTAACCTGTTACTGTGACCATATGCTTTGACCATGTGTGTGGGGGTTTGGGTTTCTTTCCTTTTGTTCCTTTTCAACTATGGAATTTTTTGCCCATAAATTGCTAAGAAACTTGAATGACTGGATACTTAAGAAGAACAAAGGAACTGGCTGAGCCCCGGGAAGAAAGGTAT
>VZTR01011470.1:0-11821 GCA_013400775.1 Chaetops frenatus
TGTGCCCCATCCCATCCGTGCTGCATCCTGTCCGTATCCCGGCCCTGCCCTATCCCAGCTGTGCCATATTTCAGGTTGTGCCACATCCTGGCCGTGCTGTATCCCCGCTCTGCCGCATCCCAGCGCTTTCGGGGCTCTGCGTGTTCCTCCTCCAGCTGTCCCGTGCCGTGGCGGTGTCACTGGGTGGCAGATCCGCGTCTCAGCCCGTGATTCCCGCTGGCGATGCCGGCGCGTGTCCAGCCTTCATCCAGGTGTTTCTGGCTCTCGGTGCCACCGGGGTGTCCCCGCTGTGGAGGGGCAGTGCCAGGTGCGGTTCCACAGGTGCCGCTGCACAGGTGAACGCGCAGCCCCCGCTCGGGGTGGGCTCCTCCTGCCCCCGAGAATCGCAGCCCCGTCCCCGGCTGCGAGTGTCCCGTGTCCCACGAGGAGCAGGAATTGCGCCGTGGAAGGAAATAAACCCCGTGAGAGCGCAGGACACGCAGGGGGGGCGTTCGCTGTGTCCATCCTCAAGTTTGGAGCCCTCGGGCGATCTCCCAGGCATGGGACGGACACGAGGCCCCTTCTCCGCGTGCTTTGGACGCCCCCAGCCCCGGCTGTGTCCCGGCTCCACGCGGGGTTCGCTCCGGAGCTGCCCAGGGCTCCTTTCAGGCTGCTCTGCTCAGACCGGGGCTGCTCCCGGGGTTGCTCCCGGGGCACCGGGGACCGAGGCTGTTCCGTGGGGGCTGCGGGTGCAGGTTTGGGGGTGGTGTGGGGGCGCAGGTCTGGGGTCCGTGAGGTTCCGTGGGTGTCTCCGGGGGTCTGTGGATGCAACCCGGGCTCTGTGGAGGTCCGCGGGTGCCGGTCACGGGTCCGGGGGTGCCGGTCAGGGGTCCGCGGGTGCCACCAGCCCCCGGTGATCCCGGTGTCGGTGTCCCTGACCCCCCATCCCCGCCGCCCGAGCGGGGCCAGTCCCGCCCCGTTCCGGTGACGGCGCGGGCGGGCCGGAAGCGCGTTGGGGGCGCGGCGGCCCCGCTCCCGTCCCGGTGCTCCCGTTCCCCTCCCGGTGCTCCCGGTCCCAGCCCGGTAGCGCCATGCGCAAGTTCTTCCAGGAGATCAAGGCCGACCTCAAGTTCAAGACGGCGGGGCCCGGGCAGAAGCTGTCGGAGCCGTCCCGGTACGGGCTGGGGGAACCCTCCGGTAACGCCACCGCCGGTAACGCCACCCCCGGGCACCGCCGGCCCCTCCGCGGCCGATACCCCCCGGCCTGGGCCCGGTGCCTCCCCGGGACACGGGGGGGGAACACGGGGCTGGGGCCACCGAGCCCGGCGGGCCCGAGCGCCCCTTCCCGCGGGGCCGCGTCGTCACCGAGCCCGTGTCCTCCGCCCCAGGGCCCCCAAGGAGAAGCCCAAAGCCGAGCTGGCCCCGAAGCCCCGTCAGGCCCCGACGGATGAGGCGCAGAAGGCGGCGGCCGCGGCGCTGGCCCGGCTGGAGCTGAAGCCCAAGGGAAAGGCACCGTCCGCCTCGCAGGAGGCCATCAAGAACCAGGGTAGGAGCGGGGCTGGGGGAACCGGGGGCTCCGGCAGAGCCCGGGGACAGCGGTCCCGGCTGGAAAAGCGCCCGGGTGCCGCTCTCCAGGGTGTTTTGGGGCAGCCGTTCGTGGAAATGGGGTCATGCACAGCCCTGGGTGGGGACACCACACCTGGGCAGGTGTTTGCTTCCCAGGGCAGCGGCTGAGCTGTCCAAGAGCCCCTGGAATGTGCTGAGCCTCCACTGGAGCTGGGGTTTGTCTGTTGTAGTGAGAAAAGAGCTGATGGCCGAGGCAGCTGCCAGCGAGAAGGGGCTCTCCATGGAGGAAGAGGTGAGGGAGCCATTCCCTGCTCAGCACCCCTCGGGGCTGCTCTCCCTGTCCTGACTGGGTCTGCCAGGGAATTTGTATATAAACATAATCCCCCCTGAGCTCAGTTTGGTGCCTGGTTTTATCTCCTTCAGGAGCAGGAGGAGGAAGGGGCTGCTGCTCCCTCTGTCTCGGGGGTTTATTTCATCTGCCCCTTGACCGGTGACATTGTGAGGAAAGACCAGAAGGAAAAGCACCTCCGAGAAGCCATCCAGGCAGTGAGTGCTTCCCTTCCCTTCCCTTCCCTTCCCTTCCCTTCCCTTCCCTTCCCTTNAAGACCAGAAGGAAAAGCACCTCCGAGAAGCCATCCAGGCAGTGAGTGCTTCCCTTCCCTTCCCCCTCTTCGAACTCCTTTTGTGCCGTGGGTCCCCTCCAGCAGTGACCTCCCCAACTCTCCACCTCCTCCCTGTAAAATCTCCCCCAGGGCCGTTTCACTTCACCTGTTACATCACCTCTAGCCCAGAAATCGGGGAGCAAACGAGCCGAGCTGGGGTCAGCTCCTCCCTGAGCAGCTTCTCTCCCTCTCCCCCAGTATTTCTCCGTGGACCCAGTGGCTGCTTCCATCATGGAGATCCACACCTTCAATAAGGACCGGGAGAGGGTCCGGGTGTGCGTGGAGACCATGGCCAAGTGAGTGTGACTGAGGGCAGGGGCAGCTCATCCCTTCCCAGGTGGGTTTTCTTGCTCTGCTCCTGGCTAAGTCGTTTTTTGGAAGAAAACTGAGCTCCTGAACCAGCTGCTTTGTCAGCTGACCTGATGTCAGTGCCCTGGAAGAGTTGCCCCCACTAATCCAAGAGGTTTTGGGAGCTGCTGGTTGTTTGGTTTGGCCCCAAAAGATGGATGTATTTTATTTTCCTGGGTTTCTTGGCTTTTTTTTCTCTATGACAAATACTGTGAGGTCTCTGTTTCCTCTCTGACCTTGGAGTGTCCTGCTTCCTCTTCCTGCAGGTACCTGGACAACATCTACCTCCACCCAGAGGAGGAGAAATACCGGAAAATCAAACTGCAGAACAAGGTGTTTCAGGTGAGCTCAGACTCCCCCCCAGCAGCTGCTCAGCCTTGGAAAGCCCTTGCTTGGAACAAACCCTTTATCCAAAATTCTGTCCTTTTCTTCCAGGAAAGGATAAGCTGCTTGGAAGGGACACACAAATTTTTCCAGGCTGTCGGGTTTGAGGCAAAAACGCTTCCTGTTCCAGAACAAGGCAAGAACTGAGGGTGTTAACGTGGAGTCAGGGCTTTGGGAAGGGGGGTGCTGGGTGCTGGGGGAGGCAGCTCTGCTTGCTGACAGCTCCACGGAGCCCATTACTCCCGGGCTGGAACAAAACCAGCCTCTCAGCCTGCACGTTCCTGGGCGTTTTCCCGGAGATCCTTCTCCCCTGCATCACCACCCCAAAGGCCGAGAGCCTCACACGCCCCACCCTTCCCTTGGGCTTGCAGAGACCACGGAGGAGTACTACGTGCTGAGGGAGGAGATGCTGAGCAGGCTGGAGGAGCTGAGGGACTGCAAGGAGCAGCTGCTGAGCTCGGAGCCCGTGCGGGCGCAGCTGCACCGGCAGCTGACGCTGTTCCAGCCGTCGGCCGCGGCCGCGCGCTTCGAGCTGCCCCACGACTTCTTCAACCTGACTGCAGAGGAGCTCCGGAGGGAGCAGCGGCTCCGGTGAGGGGCTGCAGGGGCAGCAGGGTCTAGGGGTTTCACAGGGTCGCTGGGTTGGAAGAGAGCTCCGAGCTCATCGAGCCCAACGCAACCCCGGCACCTCAGCTCAACCCTGGCCCCGAGTGCCACATCCAATCTTAAACACACCCAGGGATGGTGAATCCACCCCCTCCCCAGGCAGAACATTCCCATATTTTATCACCTTTTCTGTGAAAAGCTTTTTCTCTGCTATCCAGCCTGTATTTCCCTTGCTGCAGCTCAAGGCTGTGTCCTCTCTTTCCTGCCTGGAGAGAGAGCCCAAGCCCCACCTGAGCACAGCCCCCTTTCAGGGAGGTGTAGAGAGTGACAAGGTCACCCCTGAGTCTCCTTTTCTCCAGGCTGAACACCCCCAGCTCCCTCAGTGGTTCCTGACAGGGTTTGTGCTCCCAGCCCCTCTCCAGCCTTGCAGTTCGCCTCCTCACACCAGTTAATTTAGCGTAGTGGGTTGAGTTTATTTACTCAGTTTCTGCTGTGAGATAAGGGTTAGGAGAAATGCAAAGCAGGCTTAAAATCTTAAAGGGGTGAAGGTAGTTTATGAACAGAACTGAAAGAGAAAAAAAACTTTGAAGGAAAATAGTAAGAATCAAAATAAACTTTTAGGTACATCTCCTCCCCTCGTTCCGTCAAGTTCTCTCCCACCAACAACGTAAAGAGACACAACCTGAGACTTTCAGTCAGTTTGCCACCTTTAAAATAGGCTTTCATCAGTTCAGTTGGAAGAGGAGCCTCTTCTTTCACGCCGGGGAGACTTCTCCACAAGAACACAGAGAAAAATTCCCGGGCTTCCCTCTCTTAAGTTCGTGGATCACAGAGGCAGTCTCGGTTCTTTTAAGTGGCTAAACAGAGCGTCTGTCTTATAATTAGCCAGGTAATTGGCTCTTCAGGCGTGCAGGAAGCAGCCAGGCTCCCCATGGGGTAAAAAATCCCTTTTTGTTTTTTTTGAAGCCGTGACCAGGGGCACGGGGCCAGCGGGCGGGAGCCGGTGCCTCCCCTCGGGCCCTACAGGGGTCTCTCCCGGCAGGACGGAGGCGGTGGAGAAGGCGGCGATGCTGAGGACCAGAGCCATGCGCGAGAAGGAGGAGCAGAGGGAGATGAGGAAGTACAACTACACCCTGCTGCGGGTGCGCTTTCCCGACGGATACATCCTGCAGGGTGAGACGGACTCCTCTCCCTTCCTTTGGGAAGTCTCCGGAGGGGGTGGGGGGTTAATTGTGGCATAAGGGACCTGGTAACGGGGGGTGCTGAGTGCAGCAGGTGGAGGAAACCACCCCAAAAAACACAGTGGGGTAAGGTTTCTCCCTGAACTCCGCCCATTTCCAAACCCTCCTCCTGCCCAGGGTTGGGATTTTAAGGCAGGGGAGGAGCTCAAGGGCATCATTAATTAAAGCCTGCTCTTCCCAGGCCTCTGGAAACGAGCTGGACTTGTTAGGTCAGCGTGTGACAGCAGCCAGGGTGAGGCTGCCCGTGTGATGTCAGACTGTACAACAGCATAAATCCTCTTCAGATTTTCCAGTAGGAACTCTGGAAATCATTTCAGGCTTTCCCAGCCCTTTGTTACAGGCTGGCAGGGGCTCCCAACAATTGGCTATTTTTCTTTGGGGATTCTGCTTTTATAGTTTTCAGTTAAATCAGGCTGGCTTTGTGTCAGGGAAGTCGTTGATCAAGTCAGCATCAGTAGGTGAAGCCCCATGGAACCCACCACAAAAGGTTAGATTTTGGTAAATGCCAGGCTCTCTCACCTTGTTTTCTCATGGCAGGGACTTTTTATGCTCGAGAATCAGTATCTGAGCTCTACAACTTTGTGAGAGGAGCACTCAGAGATGACTGGCTGCCCTTTGAGCTCCTGGGACCTGGAGGTCTCAAACTGACTGATGAGAACTTGGCCTTCAATGAATGTGGGTTGGTGAGTGAAAAAAAAAAAATTATTGTTGGTTCCTTCCAGAGCATCTTGAGGCTGTCAGAATCTTCTGCTGCTCAGAGCTGGGGGAGAAGTTGCTTTCCATTCAGAGCCCCAAGCTGGGCTCTGGCCCCTCGTTTTAAGCACAAACAAAGCAGAAACTGCTTGGGGGCTTCAGAGCTGTGGAGGGAAGTGCAGGGTCCTCCCTCCTGGAGCAGAGAGCAGCTGGGAAAGAGGGAAGGCAGCAACGCTGAGGGAGGGTACGAACAGAAAACCCAAAGGAGCCCACCCTAAAAGGAGCTGCTTGCAGAATCCCCCCCTGCCCTTTGCACTTTGAGCAGTTCCAGGTCTGGGAATGCACACAGGGGTGTTCTAAACTCACAGGTAACAGAGCAGTGCCCAGGGCTGGCCTGGAGCAACCTGAGCCAGTGGCCACAAGCGTCCCTGTGCCTGGCAGGGGTGGGGCTGGGTGTGCTCCAGGACTCCTGGCAGCCCACGGCGTGGTCAGTAACTGTGCCTGTCCTGTGTGCCCAGGTGCCCTCGGCCCTGCTGAGCCTGGCCTGGGACGCTGCCGTCATGGCCGACGTGGAGGCGGCGGCGGAGGAGCAGCAGCAGCGCAGCCCCCTCAGGCCCGAGCTGCTGGCCAGGGTCCAGACTCTCTCCTGAAATAAAGGGCAGTGACTCCAAGAAGTGCTGCTGCCTTCAGACTCTTCCCTCCTTTTCCCCAGACTGCTGGAGCTTCGTGAGCTCAGGGCTGGCTCTGGTTTAGCTCTGCAGAGTGGGGGGGGTGTGGATGCTGCTGTCTCCCCTCTCCCCGGGGCACTGGGCTGCTCCGAGGGGCTTCCAGCACCAAACTGGAGCAGGGAGTGCCTGAGGTGTTCCCAAGGCAGTGGTGAGCACTGCCCTGGCTCCCCTGGCAGCAGGGATTAGGGGTTGTTAGGCTGGATTACCAACCTGAGCCTGGGTATGGGGCTGGGTTTAGAACTCAGCTTCCCCTTCTGCTTCTGTGTGCACTGTAACTCCTATTGGAGAGGAGCTATTTGGATAAAGTTCCACTGAGCCTGATTAAATGGAATTCTTTAAAAGACTCAGTTCTGATCCCGGTTGTTTTGAGTTGCGCTGTTGTTGCAGGTTTGAGATGCCAAACCAGTCTGTGCTGGGGCTGGCACTGGTGTTACTGGGGCAGCATCACCCCCCTCATCCCTTCACAGAGTGATGCAGGGAACAGCCACTGGGCAGATAACAAACCTCAAATGACAGACAACCTTTTAAAGAACTAATTCATAATTCACCACTCAGAGGAAAGCCCCATTAAAAGCCCCAGCAGGTTTGTTCTGTATTGTATTTGAATCCTCAAATTTGATGCCAGCTCAGTCCTTCAGTACCTCAGTCAGAGTTTTTCTGTGGGACAGAGCCCAGCTCTGATGTAGACAAAGCTCAGAATCTACCCCTGACCTGTAACTCAGTCCAGCCTGTCCCAAAATAAGAGAAACAATGCATTTTTTCCTTTTCCAAAAGTGAAGCCCTGCTGCTGTTCTCTGGAGCAAGTAAGACCACAAACAGGATGGTACAAGAGCATAAATTCATATATAATTGTACATCATTTATACCCAAGGCCACGCTGTACAACATTATGAACAGTCATTCCCCAGTGGCATCACAATAAGCTTATTCCAAAATCCCTCAGCTACTTTTAGAGATAACTTAGATATCTTCCATTACAAAGAAGTATCAAAATTTCAATAATGCTTTATTAAGGACAGATTAATATGCAGTATTTAAAAATATAAAAAAAAGCTAAAAAGCTAGAACTAAAAATTTAAGCTTCCATCTGGTCTGAAGCAGAACAAAGTGCTGTCTTCTCTTTACAAGAAATGTGGAATACTTTCAAGTATCTTGGTCAAAGATACACAAGGTTTAAAATTCTCTAGCTCATTCTACATACATACAGAGGAGTTAGTAGGCATTTAAGTCTCAAATTGTATTAGATAGGCTGTCCTGGTGAGCAGCTCTTGTGCCACTGGATTCTGAAGCTGGAGAACCTGCAAAGGAGAGAACGTGTTGGGTTGTGTTTTGTTTTTACAAATATCCTCATTCATCCAGTAGAATTTGACAACTTTGTGTTTTATCTGTCTTAGCTTCCTGCATCTGTTGTCAGTCTCCCTTTTCAACACTATTTTAACGCTGGTTTAATATCACCAATCCAGAATAAAAACTGCTTCAACCAGAAAAAAAGGATTTTCCTAATCTTTTCAGTGCTTTAGAGCCAAACAAACAGAGCTGCCTGTGTGTCAGCAGAGCCTGAGGGAGGGAAGCTGCTCAGTGGCACCCTCAGAACAAGAGGTGACAAACCTGAGGCGAGGGTTTTGTCTCAGAGCCTGGTAATAAAGCAAAAGCAGCTTAAGATGAAAGCCAAGCTCCTTGTCAAGCAGTGCCCACTGTCTCTTTTGGGAGGTGAGAGGAGCTCAGAGAGGAAGGAGAGCCCAGATATTGTCTGGAATGGGTCAAACACACCACAGGATTTATGTGAACCAGTCCTTATCTGCCAGAGGAGCTGCCCAACACAAACCCAGTTTCCTCAGAGCAGCTTGGGAGAGCTCTACTGTGAGCAGGAGAGAGGCAGCTGAGAGCTTTGGAAACCACAGCACGTGCTGGGAGTCAGCTCATTGATCTGTGTGATCACGTCCAAAAGCCCTTGGAGATGAAAGGAGCTGCTCCACGTCCTCATCCCAGCACGGCCTGAAAGGAGAGGCTGCAGCAGAGGGGCTTTGAAGCCATTTCCCAAGGGATAAACTGGGACACAAAACACAAGCAAACTGCTCAGACTGTGGAGCAAAGCAGCAGCCAGGCTGCTCCCTGATGCTGCTTCCCTTCAGACAAATCTGCACCTTCGAGGAGGCACCCAGAGGGGTGACAGATAATCCAGACCTTGCCAGTCCTGGGAGGGCTCTGCAGGCCCCAGAGTGCAGCAACATTTACAATAATTTACCAGTGGTATCTGCTGGCACTGCCCTGATGCTCACTTCTGCTCCCAGAAAATAAGCAGGTGACACTGGCAGCCAGGTGCTGCTCACAGGTGCTCTGTGCTGCTGAGGCAATGGGAGGGAGGAGGAGGGCAGGAAAGGCAGCAGCACCTTGGAGAAGGCCAGAAATAGCAAAGAAACATCTTGAAATAAAAGGTTAAGAAAGCAAGAGTATCTAGAATAAAATACCTAGAGAGACAAGCTCGAGGAATGGGTGAAAAAGGGGCAGAAAAGCCCAAGTTTAGGTGCAGACAGTTCCTGCTCCCTTGGGGGAGTGTCTGCCAAGAGCCCAGCACCCATTTCCCTGCCCACCTTTCCCTGGCTGTACATCCACAATCATGCAGTCATCATCTTCCTCATCTTCCTCAGTGTCTGCCTGAAATCCATCCATCTCTGCAGCCTGGAGGGAAAGAACAGGTACCAGGTGTGAGTCAGGGAGGGGAAGGTGCCACGGGCGAGACCCCGCCACAGGCAGTGCTGGGCAGGTGGGCACAGCTGGAGGGGAAGGAAAACCAGCAATTCCCAGCTGCAGGAGACTCTGGGCTGTGACAAAAGGCCAGGTGTGCAGTGGCACACACAGTGGGAGCAGGGCCAAGCTCCTGCTCCGAGCTCCTTCCCTCTCACACAACGCTCCGAGCAGCCCCCGCAGCACAGGCAGCTCAGCCTCCGTGGAGAATCTGACTCTTGCTGGGGGTTTTTGGAAGGGAAATCTCTCCCCCTCCCTCTCTCTGTTGATTGTTTTCATAGAATCACAGACTCATAAAGTTCCCCCAGCACTGCCAAGGCCACCACTGAGCCCTGTCCCCAAGTGCCACATCCAGAGGGCTTTGAATCCCTGCAGGGTGGGGACTCCAGCCCTGCCCTGGGCAGCTCTGCCAGGGCTGGGCAGCCCTTTGGGTGAAGAAATGTTCCCTAAATCTCCAACCTAAAGCTCCTCTGCTGCAATTTGAGGCTGTTCCCTCTGGTGTCCCCTGGGAGCAGAGCCTGGCTGTCCCCTCCTGTCAGGGAGTTGTGCAGAGCCACGAGGCCCTCCCTGAGCCCCCTTTTCTCCAGGCTGAGCCCCTTTGGATGTTCTCTCCCTCCTGAAAACTGGAAATTACTTTTGCTTGTCAAGTTTGGAGCGTGTTCTTCCCCAACTCCTCCTCTTTGCCAGTCAGGTTTAATTCAGGGAGTGGTGACAGTTCTTCCCTTGCTGCCCTTGCAGGTTTCCTGCCATGGGAAGAGCCCAAACTCCCTCTTTTGAATCGAGAAAACACAACCCAAGGAGTGACACAAACTGAAGTTGTGAGGGTCTGTTGATTTTTTTTTTTGGTTTTTTTTCTTTCCTTCCAGCTGGAACTGGCACGAAAATCCTGCCCCCCACCCCCATCCCCAACAAACTGTTCCAAGCCAAGAAATCTTCAATTTACATCTCTCAACAAAGCCCCAGTTCTCAGATGAAATCCCTCCTACACGTGGGGCAGGTACTGCCCACTTCAGCACCCAATCTTTCCTCTCCACAGCTTATGTAAGAGCACCTTTACCTCACACAGGCCCTGGTGTGAGCTTCCCAGCAGAGGAACACGTGGCAGAGTGGGGATGTGGCAGCTGTGCCCTCCCAGCCACTGCCAGGCTCCAGCCTGCTTTGACAGGTCAGGCTGGGGCTCTCAATACCTGAGCAGGGCTGATTGAGACATCAGCAAGGAAAGGCTCCCTGGGGCTGCTGACACCTTTGCTTGGAGCTGCACCTCCCCAGCACAGCTCTGAGAAGCTTTGAAGCATTCAGGCTGGTGATGTAATTCTCCTAAAAGCCTTTGTTTTGCTATTTCTGCTCCCTTCTAAGCTGAATTTCCAGTGGGTGCCAAGCAGAGACTTTTATCTCTGCCTTTATTTAGTGTACAAGAAAAAACCCAAGCAGATGGAGTTTGGGGGCTGAACAGCTTCTCACAAGTCTCTGATCTCCATCAATACCTGAATGCTGAGCTTTTTTCAGTAGAAAAGCCAAAAAAGCCAAGAATAAATTGGGAAGGCAAAGCATAAAAAGCATCAAAAGCCTCATCTGTGGTCCACGGGAGGGGGGTGGGATGAGATGAACTTGAAGGCCCCCCCCAACCCAACCCATTCTGGGGCTCTTTCCTAACCTGGGGCACAGGGAAGGAGGAATAAATCCACTGACAGGGATTTCAAACCCTGCCCTCCCTGTGGGATTGGAAGGCAAAAAAAAAAAAGGTTGATAACCCCAAGTTTCAGCACCTAAAGCCTCAACAGAGCATCCCAAGCTTCGTGGGGACCCAACTGTGGCCCCTGCAGGGCCTGAAGGGGCCAACAGGAAACGTGGAGAGGGACTGGGGACCAGGGATGGAGGGACAGGACACAGGGAATGGCTTACACTGCCAGAGGGCAGGGATGGGTGGGATATTGGGAAGGAATTGTTCCCTGGGAGGGGCTGGGATGGAATTCCCAGAGCAGCTGTGGCTGCCCCTGGATCCCTGGCAGAGGCCAAGGCCAGGCTGGAGCAGCCTGGGGACGGTGGGAGCTGTCCCTGCCCTGGGCAGGGGGTGGCCCTGGGATGGGATTTAAGTTCCCTTCCCACCCAAACCATTCTGGAATTCCATGCTCCCATCTTTCAGTCATGATTAGAACTACCTGTGGTTGCCCTGAAAAGCAGAAGCAACAACAGGAAAAACCACAACACAAGCTCCCAAGCAGCAACCAACTGCAATTCCACCTCATTTTATCCCTGTGAGTTATTACATTTATTTTTTTTTTAAAAAACAGCTCTTGCAAGTCAGCTTTATGTGTGTCAGGATGAGCTGGAGCCTTTACAGACTGCTCTGGGGTGAGCTGCAGCACTTGGGAACCACAATTAATCTGTTCACATGCAACTGCTGCAAGTCATCAGCTCGGGCTGTACATCTGGCAGCCACAGGCACACAGAAAACCTGCACACAAATTACACACAGCTGTAAAACCAAGGCCAAGCAGACTCTCAAACTATTCACAGCTTGGATGCAGTCACTGCCAAATAGCAGAGAATGGAAGAACAGCAGGAGAGCAACGTTTCCAATGGAACAGAGAGCCCAAGCTGCAGGCACACAAAAGAAACCCATCCCTTTAGCCCCATCATTTCAGTTCTTTCCCCATAAAAGAGGTGTTCTGGTGTGCAGGGCAGTGCCTGTAGGGCGAGCTGGGGGGCAGCCCAGGGTGCAAACACCCCCCAGCCCCATTCCCAGCACTCCTGACTGGGGGAAGAACACCCTGCCAGCAACTCACCTTGATGCCTTCAGTTTTAAGGGTTTTTTAAAAAAACCTGCTTTAGTGTGCAGCTCTCAGCTCCATATTCAGTGTGGCTGAGC
>VZTR01011471.1:5648-18939 GCA_013400775.1 Chaetops frenatus
AAGAAGGAATATTCGGCGCGGCCTCTCCCGCGCAGGCGCGAGGATTCCAGCGCTTTTTCTCCCTTTCTTTAAATAGATGGGAGAGCCCTGAAATAGGAGCTGGGTCGTGGGAAGGTCCTGGGAATACCGGGATCGAGCCAAACTGGGCCGAGCGCCGGTGCCATCCCTCCCCCCTCCCCCACCCGGCATTCCATGGATGAGGATCCCTCACGGGATTCCGGAGTTTGGGCTGGAAAACGCTCATCCATGAGCAGGGCAGGGACAATTCCAATGGAGCAGAGTTTTTGCAGGCCTTGAGGCCGGGATGAGGCTCCGTGGTGACAGCTGGGGCTGGTCCCGGTTCCCTTCTCCCTGCATTCCCAGGATTTCTCCCGGAGCTTCCCTCTGGCAGCAGCAAATTCAGGACTTAACCCTGGGAATCTGGGGAATCTCCTGATTGGCACAGCCGTGGATCCACTGCCCCTTCCAGGATTTCTTGGGTTAGGTGGGTTTGGAATTCCTCAGGGAATGGCAGTGATCCAACAGAGAAATGCAAACCAGGAATCTGCTCCTCCGCTTCCCTCCTAAATAAAAAAAGCTGCCAAAAATCCCAGTAAAAACTGTGGGTTATTCCCAGGCCTGCTCATGCACAGCATTCCTGGGAAAGCCCTGGCTGCTGGAATGTCTTCTGGAATCCACGGCAAACTCTCCCAAACCGGAGCATTTTGGGACAACAACTTCCCCCCCCACCCAAAAAAAAAAAAAAAAAGGAGGGGGACACCTCACCTGGATGCTGTTTCTAATTGGATTCGTCCAGAATCCCTGGAATGTGGTGAGGTTTTTTTTCGACTTGGAATAAGAGAGCTCATCACAGAAGCAATTCCCTGCTGAAAAAACATGGATCATGGTTCGTCTTCCCAGCTGATCCCACAATTTTCCAACGGACAAGTTTTTTCCCATCAACCCAAACTGGCATTTTTTATCCAAGCAAGTTTTCCTGGAGAAAACCTGGGATTTTTTTAACTGCAGCTCCTCTGGATATTCCCAAACTGGGAAAAAAAAAATCCCAGAATATTGAAATATGAATGAAATATGAAAAGTCATTCCAGGATAATCAAGGAATTGGCAGGAATGTTCTTTATTAGGATGTGTGGGAAGTCCAGTCAGAAATCCTGTCCCAGGGAAGAACGTCTTGTTCAAAACCATGGAATATTCATGGAATTTTTGCAAAAGTAAAGCTAAAACCTTTTTCCAGTGGCTTTGTTTTATTTTTTTTTCCCCAAAGAAATATTGGAATATCCCTTTTCCCAAGGGTTTAACGGATAGGAAATCTCCCTCCCATCACTCTTAGGGAGATGCCCGTGCTCCAAACTTATGTGGGAATATTTTGGGGAATTTTTGGTGCTGCTTTGATTTTTATGAAATATTCCACGCTCCTTAAATTTTCTTGGATGTTCCCACTGAAAATCCAACTCCTGGCTCCGACTTCTAAAAGGATTTTCTCTCCCAACCCCCCGTTTTCCATAAGAATCCAATCCCAACGATCTCCTGGAGATTCGGAACTCCCGCCAAAGGGAATATCCAGTAGGATTAATTAAAACCAATTTTAAAAACCGGGAACTGCTGAAAAAGAAGGAATCGGTTAAAAAATGTCGCTCCGAGGTTAAAGAAGGAAAAGGGCGTGGAATCTGTGACGTCAGCGGCGGCAAACCCCGGGATTTGGGATGAGGGACAATGGAGCCGGAGCGGCGGGGGCGGGGACGGGACACCTGCGAGGGAAAAGAATTGGAGGAACTCGGCTCCCTCTGGAGACATCCCAAGGACACGGAGCTGGGGCTGGGAAGCTCTGGGAAAACTCTTGGAATGGGATGGCTCCTATGAGATGAATTTTTGGGAATTTCTGGGAATTTGGGCACTGTAAAGGAGCAGGGATTAGCAGGGGTTTAATGGGAACGAGGCAGAGGAAACTGCTTTGTTTCGGTTTTCACATCCCTGCTCCTCTGCTCCGGGGAGATCCCAGCTGGAATTCTGCATCCAGCTCCAGGGTGATCCTAGCTGGAATTATGCACTCAGCTCTGGCTCCCAGCACGGGAAGGACGTGGAGCTGTTGGAGCACTGGGATAATCGAAGTGATGGAACAGCTCTGCCAGGAGGAAAAACTGGGATAACTTGGGTTGCTGGGAAAGAGAAGCTTTGGGATGATCCAGCTGTGGCACTCCAGGAGCTGAAGGAGCTGAGGAGGAAAACAGGGAGAGATTATTCCCATGGGGTGGAGTGACAGGAGAAGGGGAATGGTTTCCCACTGCCAGATTTAGATGGAATATTGGGAATAAATCATTCCCTGGGAAGGTGGGGAAGCCCTGGCACAGGTTCCCAGAGAAGCTGTGGCTGCTCCATCCCTGGAAGTGTCCAAGGACATCTTGGAGCCCCCGGGGATAGTGGGAAGTGTCCCTGCCCATGGAATGAGAGGAGGAATTAAGATCCCTTCCAACTGAAACTGTTCCGTGATTTTTTTTTTCATGGAGTGGCTGAAGGCCCACCTAGACAAAAAAGAGGAAAGGAGGGAGCTGTTCCCATCCCAAATATCTCGTTCCTTCCAGGCATCTCCCTCCTTTTCATGGAAAGAGGGAATTTGGTTCCTCGGAGCCCAGATTCCAGGCTGGCATATCCCATCCTTCCCTCCTTTTATCCACTTTTCCTGTGCCTGTTTTTCCAACGTTGGAGCAGCTTCCAGGCTAAAACAACGTGGAGCAAATCCAGGAATTCCGTATCTCTCCAGAGGAAATCCAAGATGAAATTCCAGGAGCTCCGAGGTAAAACGCCAGGTGGGAGGGAGCTGCTCCAGGTGTTTTGAGCAGCTCCAAGGATTCCTCTGGATCTCAAGTCAGGACACGATCCCACAGTTTCGTCCCCTTTTTCCAGCCCACTTTGTGTTTAAAGCCAGGAATTCCACCTCCGTTTCCACTTCAGATTCCAGGGAAGAGGAATCCCACTGGACCCCAGCAGATCTGTGCTTTGAAATACCTCTGGGATAGGAGTGGGATATTCTTCCCAAACTGTTTCGTCCCGGAAGTGGAAGGACTAGAGCACAGCTGGAATATTAGGAATGGATCTGGAAAAGTGGGAATTATGGCTCTGGAAGGAAGCTCCAAGAAGGAAAAGCTCCTCAGATCCCAGTGGGAACGGGACAATTATCCTAGGGAAAATCCTCACTCCAAGGGATGTTTTCCCTCTTCTTTTGTTATCCGAGGGATTTTTTTATTATTCTTGGATTTTTCCGTGTGTTCAGAGCCTTGGAATTGCTGACTGAATTGTCCTGGGTAGTCCGGGGCAGGAATGTGGGGCGGGAACAACCTCTCCTCCAGATGGAGCCAATTTAGGAAAAACGGGAATCCAACCAGAGCCTTCCATGGGGACGGATCCCTCCTCCCACTGGGATATTCTCCAAGGAATATTTCTGGGGGAGTTCTGGAATAGCAGCGGGGGAAGGTGAAGGAGAGGATGGCCATTAAATCCAAGCCCAAATTCCCTGCTTTTCATTCCAGTGGGATATTCGTGTTGGAATGCCACCAGGACACCTGGAGAGCTCACACACATACACACACACGCACAAATCAACTCCGGGATTTCTCCAAACAATCCAAGCCATCCCGAGGGATTTGGAGCTTGGAGCAGCCAGAGAAGGGGAAATGCTGCAGCTCGGCAAAGTTCCCTCTTATTCCCTAATTTCCTGGTCATCCAGGATGAGCTGTCAGGGAATTAGGCAACCCCGTCTGTTCCCGAGGGAATTCCAAGCCACTTCCCCAAGAAGGGATTGCCGAAGGAAAGGAAAATTGGGAAAATTCCTGCCCCAAAATCCAAAGAAAAGGGAGAATTCCCAAATTCTTGAGAATTCCAGTGTGGTTTCTCCTTGGATTTGTGCATCTGTTCCTTGTGGGAAGCTGGAGGCAAAAAGGAGGGAACATTTTTAGGATATTTGGGAGCTTTTATTTATTTCCATAAATTGGGATTTTCCGCTGGGCATTCCCAGTTTTAGCTCATTCCGTTTGGTGGCAGGATTGGTTTTCCGGCTCAAATAATTAAGGAATAAATAATTATTAATAATAAATAATTAATCAATACAAAACACCAACAACAACAGCAATAATTACTACTACTACTACTACTAATAATAATAATAATAACAAGTGTATCCATAGGCAGGTGCTGCCTAAATAAACATGGAATTACCACGGAAATGAGGCATTCCAGGGGATCCATGAGGAGCTGCTTCCCTCTTTTTTTCCCCTCTGTTTCACACTTTTTTTTCCCCCACTGAAAACAGGTTTTCCCTGCCCACAGGAGCTATGGGGAACAGAATTCCCTATTTCCACCGAAAACCAGGAGCAGGGGATCCAAGGTGATCCCAGTATTCCCATGTGGTGCCAGAGGGAGAATCCCAAAGGAAGCACTTCCAGACCCAACCTCGTGATCTCAGGAATGGGGGCAGGTGGGTCTGGAAAAGGCTCTGGGATCTGGCATGGAGGACTTGGGGAATCCCATTTTTCTTTGGGATGTTTAGGACATCCCACCCATGGATAAAGGAAGGTGCATCCATAGATCCGTGGTTTTATTTTTTCCCTGGAGCAGAGACAGGGAAGCGCTGGGCTCTGTTATTAAACACTGGTATTTTTTTTCCTTATGGAAGCTGTTTGCTCATCCCACAGAATTCCCAGCCTGTTTTCCCTCCCCCTCCTGTTGGAATTCCCATATTTGTGGCACGATCCAAACTTCCAACCCTTCCTAAATCCCAATCCTTCCCAAATTCCCGCAAGCAGCAAAAACCAAGGATGGGGTTAAAGCGGGATCTAGGCTGCTCCAGCTCCAACTTGCGCCGAGCCAATCGGTATTTGCTGCCATTCCCAAATGTTATTCCCGGCCGGAGGGGCTGCGAGGGCCGGGAATGACTCAACCCTGGCACAATCCCAGCCTTTCCAAACCTCCCTCCCAGCTGGATTGTTCCCTGTTTTCCCATTTTCCTCCCGCTTTTTTAAACGCCGTCCCAACCCAGCTGCGCCGAAGCGCTTATCCCGCTGATGTGCAAAATCCCGGGAAGGAGGTGGCTCTGGAACGTGGAGGGAAAGGCAGGGTTGGAAACATTCCAGAGGCTCGGGAAGCGCCGGGTGTTGCCCGGGCAGGGCGGCAACAACTGGAAGGAAAAGCAGGGTGGGATTCTCCAAAGGGATGAGCCTTCCCAGCTTTCCCGGGATCATCCCAGCAGCCTGGGATGGGCTCGGAGAGAGGGATAAATATCCCTCAAAAAACCAGGGATGCGGCTTCACAAAGGGGGAAATTTAAGCTGTAGTGGGAGCAGGGAAATTAACTCCTTGTTTTCCAAAGGGGTCGGAATGAGATGGGCTTTAAGGTCATTCCCAACCCAATCCAGCCCGGGATTATTGTTCTCCTGATCCTGATCTTCCCGGAATCTTCCCCCCACAAATGATCCCGTTTGGAATGTGGGATACCTCTGCTGGATCATGTCCAAATTCCATGGAAAAAAAGGGAACTATAGATGTTGGCATACCCCGGGAATTCCAGAGCCCCCCACATTGGGATGCAGCCCCTCTCCCCATTCAAGGAGAGATCCCAAAATTCAGAAGGGAGAGAAGCTGAAAGTTCAAATATTCCTTAAAACAAGGAAATGGCAGGAAAACGGCTCGGAGCACAGGGAAACATTGAGGTCATTCCCAGCAGGAGCTGATCCCAGCAAAGCCTGGATTGTGGCACCATTCCTGCTTCCCACACTGGCCTCTTTTCCAGGTTTTCCCTTTCTATCCCGCAAATCTTCCTCCCTGGAGAGGAGGAGGAGGAGGAGGAGGAGGAGGAATGGACTCTGGCAGGGCCTTGGATTTGCCCCGGGAATGGGGCAGCACTGGGGATTCCAGGGATAGGAGCGGAATCCCGAGGGAAAATCGTCCGGCTTTCCTTCCTGCCGATGGAATTTGTGGCTGGGAGGTGAGAAAAGCGGGATATTCCCATTGGAATGTTATTGCTGGACTGAAGGATTATCCCAGCTCGCTTTCTTTCCCCATTGGTTGCTGACTCTGAGTGTCTTTTCCAACTGGGAATAATGTGGAATTTTCAGCCCTGTATTCCCCCCTCCCTTTTTCCCATTCCTTTGCAAATTCAGAAGGAGTTTCTGGGATTTCATCGCTTTTGGGATCAGATTCCACAGGCAATCGGATACTTTGGATGGGGAGCAATTCCACAGGCAGGGAAGTGGGATTTGCTCGTGTATCCATCCTTCTTTTCAAGGAGCTGCTCCAGGTTTTTCCAGGGAATTTGAGATGTGTCAGGAGCCAGCTGGTAGGTGCTGCCGGAGCTTTGTTCCCAACAAGGCTAGCTGAACCCAGGATAAACAGGGAATTACCCCTAGGGAACATTATTCCATAGAAACCTCATCCCATATCCAAGTATCAACACAGAGCCAAGGGGAGCCAAAGGGAAGCAGGAGCCCATTCCCACTTTTTGATGGATTAGTTTTCCAAGGCCAAGGGTTCAGCTGGGAGTTCCACTTAGGGTAGGAAAAACTGGGCCAGGCTTCATTCCCAAAATCTTGGATGTAGGCAAGCTCTGTTTCCACTCCAAAGTTGGCATCCCAAGTTCAGCACATGGATTGGAATAACCATTCCCTGGTTTTAGCTCACATCCCACGGAATTCAGGCCTTGGATGTTGCTGCGGCTCCCTTTGGATTTGCTCCACAATAACCAAGGCTGGATTAACAGAATTTTAGGATCGAATCCCTGCCTTAAACCTGGACTTAAACCCCATCCCAAGGTTTTCTTGGCGTCACTCGCAGCCCGTGGCGGAGCGGGACACGGATCCCCGCGGGATTTGTCCGGAAAACTCGGCTCTCCCAGTACAATGCCCGATTTCCTGCTGGGAGGGACCCTGCAAGGCAGGAAAACATCAGCACTTTTCCAGAGGCTCCAGACTCTGCTTCCCTGCTCCTGGGGCCGCCTTCGGAGCAGCCAGGATCAATCCCATGCTTTTTTGCTGGAATCGCGCTGCCCTTAATCCTCGCCTCGGATCCATGAGCTTCTCATAACCTGGGGGAATGAGAGCTCTGTAAATAAAAC
The DNA here is from genome assembly GCA_013400775.1 of Chaetops frenatus. NCBI lineage: Eukaryota > Metazoa > Chordata > Aves > Passeriformes > Picathartidae > Chaetops > Chaetops frenatus. The sequence goes on from VZTR01011471.1 coordinate 12,747, forward strand.
TCGGGATTGTTGGGAATGTGGGCAATAAAGATAAGGGCTGGGAAGGCTGGGCAGAGTTTTCCTAATAGAGAACGTGTCCCAACTTTTCCCTCCTTATCACGGCTCCGCAGGAGCCAGGCGCCGCTGCCAAGGGATGTGCCGGAGCTGGGATGGCCTCGACTGGAATTTCCCTGCCTCAGCAAGGGAAAAAAAAAAATAATAATAATAAAAAAGGGAATGCAAAGTGAAAATTCCCTGGGGTGCTGGGCAGGGAATGGCAGCCGGGCAGCCGGGGGAAAATCTTCCCCTGACTCCACACCCAGCTCCAAGGTTTTTGTTTTCACCCCGAAAACAGGGAAGAAAATGCTTCCTTTAGGGGTTTAAAAGGAGTTTTCCCTCTTTTCCTGCATTTTTTAATCAGTGTTTCCATAGGATTCTCCTCTGTGCCGTGGCTGTGGGCATCCAATGCTGGATTTGCCTGTGGAAAGGGAATGGACCGAGCAAAGGGAATTCTGGGGCTTTGATGCAGCACCGGAAAAGTGGAAAGAGCCAGGAAAAACATGGATTGGGATCCATTCTCCTGCTCCTGAGATGGGATTTCACTGGTTAATTACAGCCAAATTCCCACACTGCAAAGGAATTAGGGATCGTGTGCCAGGTGCTCCCTGCCCTGCTGTCATTTCAAGGGTTTTACCTTTCCCGGGACTCCGGGTTATCTGTGGCTGCTTCCGGAGCATCCCTATGGCATTTGCTGAAGGCCGGCGTGGAAATGGGAAGAGCCCTGCGGATAAGCATCTGGATCCTGCCATTGTTATCCTGAAAGGAGCGGCGGGAGAAAGGCAGGGAGGAACCAGGGATGCTCCGAGCAAGCAGGCCTGGTGTTCCCAAAGGGATAAAATCCTTGGATTCTTCGCTCTCCCGGCCACCTGCAGGCCTGATCCCAGCTGGAGGCAGCTCTCCACTGACCTCACTGGGCAAACATTCCCTCCTCCCTGGTTTTGCAGGGAATGAGACGCTGGATAGGCAGGATTGAAGGAAAAGTCCGTCGCAAAAAAAAACCCCAGGAGCCTTTTCTTAAAGGCTGAGGCCATTCCCAAATCCTCCCGAGATTTTTCGAGGGCTCCAACTGAAATCCAAGCTGGACGCCTTCAGCTCTGGGAGGTCTGGGGGTCCGATTCCTCTTTTTTTCAAGGAATGCGCTGTGCCAAGGCCGAGCTTCCCATGAATTCCTCCTGCTGGACCTGATTCATTTCCCAGTTAAACACCCCAGGTGTGGTGTGGTTTTCCCAAAATTCCCTGGAAAAGCTGGAAAAGCCTTGTCAGGCAGATATTGGGATACCCCAGCAGGGCAGCTGGAGCTGGATAGAGCCAAGGTTATCCCTAGGGAAGTGGGAATCATGAACTGGGAAGCAACTTGGAAAATAATGGGAATATCATTCCTATCCTGCAAAGAAATGGAGGGAAAAGAGCCTGGGATGGATCTGATCCCAAATAAATGGGATCAGCCAGTTTATTGCTGGCATTCCCACAGCATCCATGCCTCCCCTTCCCACTGTGTTATCCTGGATGTGGAAATTCCCAGCAGCTAACCAGGATTGTTCCCTTTGAATGGCACCCCAGCAGGATCGGAACCAGGCACCGTCTCAGGGATTTTTAACGGGAAGAGGTGGAAAAGTGGCTCAGCTGAGGATTTTTGGAATGTGCAGTGCTGGCACCACCTTTCCTTGGAGTTTCTTCCTGCTTGATTTCCCAACCCCTATTTCCAAATCAGTAGCATTCCGGACTGATCTCCTATGGAATTAAGGCTATAAATTTCCCTGGCAGTTCTGGCTCAGAGCAGGAATGCCGATGTCGGAACACTCCCACCTGGATTCCAAAAGCCATTCCCTAAAGGTGGAGAACCCACCCTATCCTGGGGCGATCCATCCGGGATCAAACTGCCACAGCTCCAGGGATGAGGAGTGAGTGGTTTCTTTTGGTGGGATATATTTTCCCCCCTGGAACAGCCCTCCAGGAATTCCAGCTGTTTCCTGGGAATAGCAGCCTCTTGCTCTTCCCACTTCTGTGGGATTTTAGGGATTGTCCTTCCCACTTCATTCCTTCCTCTGGAGGTGCCAAACTGGGGAGCCCAAACTCCCTGCGGGAAGAGCCTGGAATGTACCCGGAGCCGCTGGAAAAATTCCCAGGCTGTGGCCCGGGCTCCGTGGTTGTGGCAAGGAACTCTTGGATTCCATCCCAGTGGGATGGGGTCATTCCTGGTTTCCCTGCTTGCTCCAATCGGCGTCCCAGCAAAGACAGGGATCCTGGCCGTGAGCTCCACATCCTCATTCTGCTTTTCCATAGGGAAACCTTTCCAGCCGCTGCTGCTGGATCTGGAGGTCATTCCCTGCCTGGAACACATTGGGATGGCCGGAGCGGTTTCTTGGGAAAAGGGGATTAGAGGGAGCAGCCTCTTTCCGTCAGCAAGCTCCGGCTCCTGCCAACATTTCACTGGGAACAGCTTGAAAGGATTGGAAAAAGCCCAGGGAACAAGGGATCCCCGGGACAGATCCGCCTGCTCCATCAGGGCGCGCGCCATCCACCGTCATTCCTGCCTGGATGGGGCTTTGGGATCACTCGGGGTGAGGTGACGGATCTGTGAGTGTATCCCAGATGGGAAGCCCTGGCATGGGATGTGTCAGCACAGGAATTCCCAAGCGCTGCTGTCCAGCTGGGATGAACTTTGTTTTTCCAAAGGCTGGATATCCTGGATCATGTGGCACAGCCAGGCTTGGAATGAGCAGCCCCTGTGGAAGGAGCAAGGTGTGGAGACCCTCTTGGAATTCTCTTCCCAGCAAAATAAACAAAGTGGCTTTTCCAGCTTTATTTGGGAAGTTGGGAGTGGCACCAAGGCATCTTCCTGTGCTCCATTCCCAACCACTCCTGTACCTTGTCCTTGGAATTCTGGAATTCTGAGCTTCTGCTTCCCTCCCATGCACTCCCATTTTCCAGAGGGACAAAATTCCCAGCCTGATCCTTGCAGCTCAGCCCAAAGTGACCTTGTCCCAGCTCCGGGAAAAGGCTGGAAATCTCGGATGCTGGCATTCCAGTTGGGAATTCTGGGCCTAGAAAAGGCTCCCTGCTCCTATCCCAGCTCCAGGTGCGGGTCCTGAATTCCCAGCTTCTTGCTCCAGAGAGGAAAGTGTTTGTGGAATCTCATGGGTCCACTCCCAAACTTTTCCAGAGCCTGTTCCCTTGGGTAGTTGGAAATGTGCATCCACAGTATCTCTTGGATGAGCGCAGACCCTTGGACCCAGATCCATGAACATAAAAACAATTAGGGAATTTGGGATATCTTTTTTCCCTTCCTTTTGGTTTCTTTCCCTGGTCTCTCCCACATTTTTGTCCAACATTTTCAGGCTCCAGCCTGTTTTCCTATTTTTGTTTTTTTAAGGATGGGGTTCCATGTCCTCACATGCCTGGGAGTAGGTAGGGATTAAAAACCTGGATCCATCATATTTTGCAATGTTCTTCCAGCTTTCATTGCAAGCCTGGGCTTGGCAAACCCACCGGTTTTGGGATAACCTGGAGCCAAGTCTCCAGCTGCTGGAAAACCTCCTGTCTCCAAGGATCCCTCTGAGCCATAAAAATGGATCCACAAAATCACTGGCCTTTGGAATGCTGGTGGGGACCCAGTATCTGCTGGTGTGATTCCTGTATGGAAAAAACAAGGGAATTCTGGATGGAAATAGGCGCCACATTATGTCCAGCTCCCAGGGTTTTTTTTCCTGTTATAATTCCCTATGGAATGTGTTTTCCCTGAGGAGAAGGTGCCAGAGGTTGGATCCATCTCTTTAGGTGCTGGAATTCGCCTTGCCTGTGGCTATCCCAGGAAATTCCGCCTCACCCGGAGCCTTCTCCGTGCTTGAAGCAACATTTTCCTATTTCCCAGCAATCCTGGTTTATTAAGGATAATGAATCCAGAAAAATCAGAGCGGGACGTTCTGGGATTTGGAACTCCAGCTCCATGTGAAGGGATACAATTCCTTTATCCACCTTGGCATTCCTCCAGCCCTGGAATTCCTGGCAATTGTTAAATATCCCGGAGTAAAAGCAGATGCTTTAACAAAGAGCTCGTGGCCCAACCCAAAGTTATTCCCACTGCTTTTCCAAAGGTTATCCGGCCATTCCCGCCCCCACTGCTCCCTAGGAATATGAATTTTTTAATCCCAGTTGGGAAAATATTCCATTTCAAGATGGTCTGGGAACACTTCTGGAGATGGATTTTTGTGTATTTGAAGGTGGACACGGTTCCAAAAGCTGCCCCTGAAATTAATTGGGATAATTATTGGGATCCTTATTAGGGATAAGCACAAAGCTAGGAAATTAGTGGTGGGAAAACTACGTAAATCCTTCTCCTCCTCCTCCAAAAATCCCTAATCTGCTTTTTTATCCCAAAAGCTGGCACGACCCTGAGCTCCACGTGGGCATCCAAGCCTCTTGCCACAGTTTTAAGCTTTCCTTGGAATTCCAGACAGATCTTTACCTCCCAGGGCTCCAGGTTTGATCATCATTAATATCTGGGAGCGCGATTAATCCTGATGGAGCCGAGGTGGGATGTGGACACAGCTGGAGAAAGGAGCAGCTCTGCGCATTCCCGCTTCCCAGGAGATCCGAGCACCTCTCCACCATTCCCAGCAATATTTTCCTTTGTTTCCTTTCCTCTTGGTTGTGGAATTAATGAATTATTTCCCTTCCAAAGGGGACGAGGGCAAGGAGGGCTTGGGGAAAAAGCAAAACTCTGGGAAGGGTCCAAAAATGACCAATTTGGGGATTTCCAGCACGGAGCCTCCCTCGCCGCTCCCTGTCTGTGCCTAACCACTGTGCTGGGAATGAAGGGTGATGGATCACAAGGGATTAATTGGGATTTTAATGAGCTTGGACATTCGGCTTGGGATGAGTTCCCAATGTTCCGTCAGCTTCACGGGGATGGGGACGGATCTTGGCACGAACCTTCTCCAAGCAGGAGAGCTGAAAGGGTAAAAGATGGAATAAAATGAAGGCAGATGGGAATTCCTTCACGGAGTGGGTTGTTAAGGATTGGGATTGCTCAGGGAAGTCTGGAGTTCCCATCCCTGGAGCAGTCCTGGAATGAAAGATGAAGAAGATGGGAATTCCTTCATGGAATGGATTAATAAGGATTGGAATTGCCCAGGGAGGTTTGGAATTTCCATCCCTGGAGCAGTCCTGGAACAAGAGATGAAGGAGATGGGAATTTCTTCATGGAATGTCAGGCTTAGGAACAGTCCAGGGAGATTTGGAATTCCCATCCCTGGAGGGGTCCAAGGAATACCTGGACGTGGCACTCCTGGGCTGGGTGGCAGGTTGGATTTTCCAACCTCAGCAATTCCAGGGGGATTCTGTGGGACTAAAGGCAACCTCCCAAGCTGCAGCTGGGGCCCAGCTTCCCCGGGATGACTCATCCTGAAATTCCCCAAAATATTTTGCCAGGTGTTTGTTTCTCCAGGCAGCTGCTCCTTCCATGTTTAGTCATTCCCAGGCCAAGATTCCACACCCAAAACTGGGACTGAAAAGGGCAGGTTTTTATCCCTGCAGGAGCACCTGGAGGCGGGAATACTCTCCCCAAAAACACTCAGCTTCAGGCCACAGATGTAAACCAAAATTCCCATTTTCTCCCAAATAATTTAGATTTTTAAAACCACGGTGAGTGCTCAGCACTAAGGAAAAATAATCACCAAGGGAAAAATATTATTGCTGGGACGACAGATATTTACATTTAAAAAAAAAAAAATCGGGATAATTCCAGTGGCTGAAAGTCAAGAGGCTTCTGTAGGAGGACGAGAAGTTTGGGATCTTGTGAGGGAATGCTGCATTCTGGGGAACAACAGAAAACCACAGCCAGCTGTTGGAAAAATACCACTTAATTCGATGTATTCAGATTTATTTTCCTTGTAATTTTCCCTGGTGAACAGCTGGGGTCAGATGGAATTTGTCCGGAATCACCTCCGTGAAATCAGCAGCTCTTCTAATCGGAGTCCTGGAAGGTCAGGGGCGTAAATCTGGCAAGAATTCCCTCTTTTCTTGCCATTAGGAATAACGTTGGGGGTTGTTTTGCTGGATTTCTCCTGGCTGGGAGCAAAGTGCTAATCTGAATTTATTCCCTAGGATCCTCTGCATTCCATACGGCTTTATCAAGGAATACTGAGTTGGAAGG
>VZTR01011471.1:23427-34951 GCA_013400775.1 Chaetops frenatus
GGGGGGGGTAAGTGGAGATTTATTCAGGATGATAAATAGGGATGCTCTGGAGCATAAATGGAGGTTTTCAGGTGAATAAAAGAGAATTTTTTCCTGGCAGGTAAATGGAGATTATAAGAATATACAAATAAAAATATTTTCTTGTAGAGTCAGGCTTTATTTTTTAAAGGAGTTGTACTAATTCCAGTTGTACAAATTCCAGCTGCACTGATTCCAACTCCTTATCAGGAACTCTGTAATTGAATTGAAATGTGGTTTGAGTTTTGCATCAGGTCTGATGCAATTAAAGTGTCTTTGCAATTAATCTCTTGGATTAATTACGCTTTCTGCAAATCTTGCACGCGTGTGCACATTTTTAAAATGTTTATTCTCAAATTGCCTGGGAAAAAGCTGGAAAGAAGTTACAAACAAACCCATAAAATGGAGAGGAAACAGGGTTTTCATTTAAATCCTTGAAGCGAGTGTTTTGGAGATTTAGGGATTCAGCAGCACTTTGGAAAACCAAACCTCAGCTTCCAAATGGGAACAGAAAACATAAATGTCGGTTTTTTTCTGAAGGAAAAAAACGGTGGGAATAGATGGATTTGTGAAAAGACGCCTCAGTTGCTTGGGGTGGGGGGGGGTGGGGGTTAGTCCAGAAGCAGCTGAACTCAGAGATGATCTTGGAATTTATCTCATCTCCCATCGGGCTCCGTGTCAGATCCCGGTGTCAGAGGAGCTCCCGCGGGAGCGCGGATCGGGATCCTATCGCAGATGGGAATCTCGCAGAGGAGCAGCAGGAAATTAGCACGGCCTGCCCTCATTGATTTCTCTAAGCACTGCACTCAAATCAGGCTTTCCTGCTGGAAAACACGGAGGCAGCAGGAAAGCCTGGAAGCTCCTGTGGGTTTTGGAGCTGAACCTCTGGATCTGCGCTGATTCCGGTGAGCTGGAGTTGTGTCTCCACGTGGGAATGGTTGGCAGGGGTTGGGCTGGGAGCGTTGCAGAGATCCCTGCTGTCCATGGGAATGGCATAGTGGGAATCTGGGTGTGAGCAATCCTTTTCCAACAGGATTTAGGGAATGGTTTAGGTGAGGTGGTGGTGATCCATCAAAGCTTGGAGGTCTTCTCCAAGCTCAGTGGTTCCACAATTCCACCTGTGCAGGGTGAGCGAGGAAGGAGGGCACGGAATTCTGCTGGGCTTTCCCTGCCATGCTTGAATGGAAAGGTAGGAAAAAGTATCCCAGTGTTTTCCCCCTTTCTTCTGGCAGGATGGAGAAGGAGAAAATCCTGATGAAGTCCAAGGCTGCTGCTCCCAACCTCCTGAGGGCTCTGCATTCCCTGTACCAGCTCGGGCACCTCTGCGACGTGACGGTCCTCACGCAGCACCTGGGAATTCAGGAGGAATTCCTGGCTCACAAAGCTGTCCTGGCAGCTTCCAGCAACTACTTCAAGGGGCTTTTCCTGCACCAGGAGATGCTGGACACCCAGAAGTGCACGGTGACTCTGCAGGACATCTACACCGAGGAGTTCACCTCCTTCCTGGAGTTTGTCTACACGGCCGAGGTGGAGATCGAGGCAGGAAAGCTCCAGCGGATGAAGGAAATAGCGGAAAGGCTGGAATGCAAGGATTTGCTCGACATCTGTGAGGAAGTGAAGGCGGAGGGCAGGAAGGGCTTGGATTTGAGCCTCCACCTGAAAGCACAGAGGGATGAAAATGGGGGGTCACAGTGGCCCCGTGTCCAGCAAGAGGAGGACCCCAGGAACTCTTCCCAGGTTGTGGCAATTCCCGTGCAGAGGAAACTTTGGGATAGGCAGAGACATCAGGAGCTGCTGGTGGGCTATGAGCTCGCTGGAGGCCTGGAGCAGGAGGCCACAGCTTTTCCAGCCCCAAAATCCAGGCCAGCAAAGCCGCCCAAGTGCGACGAGACCCGTTCCCCGACCGAACTGGGCGTGGACGTGACCAGCCTGGAAAACAAGGATGGCCATTCCCTCCTCAAGGGGCAGGGGCGGAAGCGGGAATGCCAGGCGTGTCCCAGGGCTGCCTACACCTCCCACCTCAGGTATGGCAATCCTGGGAATGCGCTTCCTCGGAATTCCGGGGTAAATCATTCCTGGAGTCCTCCCTGCCTTAGTTCCAGAAGTCCTTGGGTCTGACTCAATGCATGTTGAAATTGGGATTTTCGTCTTGGCTTCACAGCGGGAATGACTTGGATTGAGGTCTGCCAGATAGGGAATTTAGGGAATTTCCCATTGGATTAATGGGAAACAGACCTCTTTGATCCCAGGAATCTTGGGGTTTTAAATAGGAGTTTTGTGTCTCTGTCTAGGCATTTCATCTCTATTTCCTTCGGTTTAAATCCATGATTTCATGGCCTGGGAGGAAAAGTCCATCCTATGTTCCTGGTCCAGTGACAAATACAGATCTTAACGAACCAAGGCATTTTTATTTTAACAATTTTAATTTTTATTTTAACAATTTTAATTGTCTTTAATTAGGTGGTCCAACTCTTCGCAAAATCTCCCTATTTTCAAAACATGCTGGGAATTTCTTAAATTAAATGGTGCAAAGAACAATTCAAAGGAAAGGACTCTTCCCCCGAGGCCTGAATTGAAACAAGCAATTACTTTTAATTGAATTTCAATTGAACTTACTGAAGTCGTGCTCCATTTTCAACAGGAAAGTCCGTGAGTCTGGGCAAGAGACGAAACTCCTGCCTGTCTATTGGATGGTGGTTCCACCCACACACGGCCCAAACCCCACCGGCTGTGACAGAGGTCCCGAGGGAGAGACTTGGGATGGGACACTGGAAACCTCAGGGTGTGAGGAAGATCCCGGGAATTCATCCATTGCTGAAGCAGAAAGGAGCAAGGAGCAAGAGGAATCGCAGGCAGCTGAAGGAGGGAATGAAGATGAAGGTGGAATGAGTGTGAAGGGCGAGGAGCAGGGAGGCTACAACATGGAATACTCGGGAGTTGAAGGAAGCAGGGACAACGAGGAATGTTCTGAGGAGGAGGAGGAGGAGGAGGAGGATGATGAAGCCTCAACCGAGAAGGACGGCAAAGAACCCGAACCAGGGCTTAAACTAAAGAAGGCCAATAAAAACGCGGCCAACGAGAAACCCACCTATGTGATCCGCTGCGAGAAGTGCCAGGAGCAGTTCGTCTCCCGGAAAAAATACGCGGATCACTGCTGGAACACGCACCAGAGCCCACCAGGCAAGGCCTACCGGTGCGAGGTCTGCGGCAAGGCCTTCGCCAGCTCCGCCAGCTGGAAGGAGCACCGTGCCTGCGTGCACAGTGAGGAGAGGAGGTTCTCCTGCGGCCTCTGCCAGGCCACCTTCAAGAGGCAGCGGGACGTGAGGACGCATTCCATGAGGAAGCATGAGGGCAGGGCCAAGCGGCCGCTGTGCTCCGTGTGCGGGAAGATGCTGAGCTCCCGCACGGCGCTGGTGCTGCACATGCGGACGCACACGGGCGAGAAGCCCTACGAGTGCGGCGTGTGCCGCTCCAGGTTTGCCCAGCCTTCCCAGCTCAAGGTCCACACCAGGTCAGGCTCCAGGCATTCCGGGGTATCGGGTTCAGTGGGATCCGTGACTAACTCCCTGTTACGCGAAGGCTTTGGCTCCGTGTTGCGTTTCCCGCGGTCGGGATTTCGACACGGGCACCCTGCCCAGACTTGCGAGGAATATCTGTCATTCGGGACAGGCTCTGAAATCCCACGGTGGCCCTCATCAGTGACGAAGAGTGAGTCAGGGGTCCTGGATATGCAGATCCTGAGCCGCACTGGCTCTCGGAGCAAGGAATTGCCGTGGGATTTCGTCTCCCTGTGCAGCTCCAAATCCGCGCCGCTCAGCTGGAGCTTGACAGGGATGAGTTGCTGCCTGGTGGGGTCTGTGTGGATGTGTCCTCTCCCAGGAGAGGGTGAATCATCCTGTGGAATTTCCCATCTTTCTCCAGAGCATGATTGACGATAATCCTTTGTCCTGACAGCTCAAAATCAGGAATGATTCTGGACATCATCCTGTTTGGGTTGGAATAAGTTGAGGCCAAACATGAGGCTCAGATTTTTCTGATTCTCTGTCATTTTCTGTCATTCTCCCTTTTTTCTCCTTTCCCATGCTCTGAGCTATGACTCCTGGAAAAAAAGCTGGAGTCTGTAGGGCTTGAAAGTGAGGAAAAGGTAAATCTCAAATGGGAGTTTTAAATTTGAACAGGTAAATTTTAAATGGGAATTTCACTCCTGGAGTGTAGTGCGTGTACCTGGAAGCACTCAGTTTTCTGAGGGAGCAGAATTTCCTTTTCCCACTGCATTTGAAACCCAAGCATAGTTTCAAATCCAGTATTTTAGGGCTCGAGACCTAATTAATTACTGATCGTTAATTACTCATCATCTCCATCAGGTCCCACACCGGGGAGAAGCCCTACATTTGCGAGGACTGCGGCGCTTCCTTTGCCGACAAAGGAAAACTCACCGGCCACAAGAGGACACACACAGGTGGGAATTAAATATTCCAGGTGGTTTCTCCCATCCCTTTCCTGTTTTATTGCTGAGATGTGAAATAAATGCCCTTTTTCCTTGTAGTTCAGGAAGAGTGCCCTATTACCAAGAAGGAATTCGTAGGGATAGAAGGACGTTTAGCCTGGAGAAAAGGAGGCTCTGGAGGGACTTTGTTGATCTCCACAATTCCCTGACAGGAAGAGCCAGGGGGAATCTGGGCTCTGCTCCCAAATAGGAGGAGAGGATGAGAGGAAATGGCCTCAATTGGTGCCAGGGGAGGTTCAGGTTGTACATTAGGAATCATTCCTTCATGGAAAGGGTTGTCAGGATTGGAATGGGATGGAGTCCCCATGCCGGGATGTGCTCAGGGAATGACTGGATGTGGTGGCCCTGCTTGCCAAGGCGGGCATGGGGCCCAGCTTGAATAGGAGGACCTTGGCAGGTCATTCCCGACTGGGGTGCTGTGATTTGCAGCCCAGCTGTGAAGGACCAGAATTCCTGTGTGCAGAATTCCCGACGTCCTGCTTCTCTTCTCCCAGGAGAGCGGCTGTTCCGGTGCGACGTGTGCGGGAAGCACTTTGCCACCAACGAGTACCTCAAGTGCCACAAGCGCTGTCACCTGGGAGCCAGGCCCTACAGGTGTGAGGTCTGTGGGAAAACCTTCGGGCTCAGAGCCTCCCTGGCCCAGCACAGCAACGTCCATGCAGGTAATTCCAAGGCTGGGAAAAGGGAATGGGTGGCTTCGTGGTTCTTCCCAAGTTTGGGTGGAGGTGTTTTGTCCCATTGCTGAATTGGAGGGGGGGGGGTGTGGTTCCCAGAATCAGTGGGCCTGGGAAGGAGCTTCCAGGGTCACCGAGTCCAAGCTGCACCCAATCCCACCGTCACCAGCCCAGAGCACTGAGTGCCCTTTTCCAGGCATTCCTTGGACACCTCCAGGCATGAGAATTCCATTGGGAAGCAGGGCTCATCCTGACCCTGGCTCATGGGAACGTTGTGTGCTGTCCTAAAAAAACCTGAGGCCTGGCTGGTGCCGCTGTTGGAATTTGGAGTGGAGGATGGCTGTGGCCTTGGCAGATATTGGGGAAATATTAATCATGGAATGGTTGGGATTGGGAGGCACCTCAGGGATCACCTCATTCCACCCCCTGCCACGGCCACCTCCCGCTCTCCCAAGTTGCTTCAACCTTGGACACTCCCCGGGAAGGCACCCAAGAGCCCCCGCTGCTCCCTCCTGCCCGCCCCTAACTCCGTGTTTGCCGGGATGGTTATTCCCAGGGACCCGTCCCTATTTCTGTGAGCAGTGTGGGAAGGCCTTCACCCAGCAGGGAGCCCTGCGGCGGCACCAGCGCATCCACACCGGAGAGAAACCCTACGAGTGCCGGGCCTGCGCCAGGACCTTCACCGACATGTCCACCCTGCGCCGACACGCGGCGGTAGGACATCCCACGGGACCTTCCCTCTCCTCCCTGGTGCCACTGTCACCCCCCTGGCAGCGGGAATTTCCAGCCCTCTGGAGGCTGGGAATGAGTTTTGGGGCAAGGCCACTGGCTGCCATCTTGAATTCCCTTCCTGGGGTTGGTGGGATTTTTGCCTCCTGAAAAATCTGCCAATCCCGGCATCTCCCAGTCCTTCTTTCCCGTCTTTCCAGTAGGGAAAGGGTCACCATCCCTGGGAGTGACCGGGCACGGCACTTCCTGGTGGTCCTCATCGCCGAGGTCTTTTCCTAAACAATCCCAGGGAAGCGTTTGGGGATGGATTTTAGATGATTTTTATGGATTCACTGCAGAGCCTCCGGTGCTTTTATCCCTCGTTCCAGCCCTGTAGCACGAGGGCTTGTCCGGCCTTCCGTAGGAGCTCGCACGTTCCGCTGGAAAACGCTGAGCTCGGCTCTTCCCGGAGACCTCCAGGTCCTGGAAGTGGCCGGCCAAGACAGAAGAGGAGGTTCCCTTTCCAGCTCCCAGGTTGATATTTTGCCTGTGTGCTGAAATTCCAGCAGGTTTTGGAGGCGTTCCCTGGCAGCAGAGCTGGGAATTCAGCCCGGAGTTGGCAAAAGTTCAGTGTTGGAGCTGAGCCTCTGAGAGGGCGGGGTCCGTGGAGTTATCCCAGAAATTGTTGGGCGCAGCTCTGGATGAAGTTAAATGTTTGGCAGTTAAAAGTCAGATCTCATTGTTTTCCTGTCCCACCCCTCACCAGATCCACGACCGGAATGCTCACTGGAGAAGCTTCTTGATCGACCTGACGCCAAAAAAAGACCACAACTGGTCCAAAATCGAGACTTTGGCGGAAGCGCCTCCGGGAGGAGATTCCACGCCTGGAACCCGGTCGGTCGACTGCGGGGAAGCTTTGTGAACCGGGAGGCCCTAAAGCGGCAGCGTGCGCGGCACCCTGGGGCCGGGGGCGCCGACCCCTCCCTTTTGTACTTATAAAGTCAGTTTTAGCCCCAGAAATGGGCGGCTGGAGGCAGAGTGGTGGGAATTATCCTTTGGGTTGCAGGGAATCCCTCGGGTGGTAAAGGGGTAATTCCACCCCCTGAGGGTATTTATTCCAGTGAATTGTTTAGATCTGTGCAGAGGTTTGTTTTTCCCAAAGCTGCGGGAGCATCCCGTTGGGAATGGGCAGGGCGGAGTGCGTATGCGCGTGTGTGTGTCCGTGTTTGTGTTTGTACAAACACCGCGCGGTGCCTCCGCTGTAAATCAGCAAATTCCTCCTTTAATAAAGCTCTCAGTGCCGCCCAGCCCGCCCCGCCTTCATTCGCCCGGATTTCCCTGGGGAAAACACCGGGATTTGGGAATGCCGGGAGCGGGTGGGAGGCAGGCCGCGTTGCTTAGCAACGCCCGGCGCCCATCGTGGCGTCACTTCCTCCGCGACGCCGCATCACCGGGGTCGTGGCGCGTCAGCGCTTCCGGCCGCGCCCGGGGGGTGAGCGGGAGCAGCGGCCGGGAAGGGACCGGGAACGAACTGGGAACAAAGCGGGAACCGTGAGTTGCGGGAGCCATGCCGGGCTGGCCCCAACCGCCTTCTTTTTCTCCTTTCTTTCCCCCTTATTCCCCCCCCCCCCCCCCTTTTTTCCTTTTTTTTCCTNCCCCCTCTTTCCCCTCATTGTTTTCTCCCTTCTCTCCCTTTCTTTTTTCCCCCCACCGCAGCAGCATTCCATGTGATCCAGGGTCCTTTCCAAATGAAATTGGAAGCGGGCACTGTGGGGCTCTCGGTGACTTCAGCAGCAGCCACCTGGGAATCCCCTCCCCATTCCCCTTCGGGCTGGAGCTTTTCGCCTCTTTCCAGCCTCTGGGAGGGGAGATATTCCTGGGAAATGGGCAGTGCTCAAATGGGAGTGAGAGGAGGAGTTGTGAAATAACACGAGAAACAGTTAAAAACCGTTTTATTGGGGTAAAAAAGTGGCTTTTCGGTATCGTTGATTGCTTATAAAGCGGTGGGTGAGAGAGGCATCACTTAATTCCCAGGAAACGGAAAGCAGTTCCTTGGATTCCAATAGGAAGAGAGTTAGACTCGACAGATTCCTCAGAGCACCTTCAAATCCATAGAAACACGGTTTGTTCTGTAGGCTCAGACATTTGGGGGGAAACACCCCCAAACTTCCGTTTTTTTACAGACTTTGGAGCAGCTTCAGACGTTACCGGGAAACAGGGCCTGACAGAAGGCTGGGAATGGGCCTTCAAAATGTGCAGGCTCTGAGGAATTCCCGTCATTTTGGGGGATTTTCAGCGTGCCGACACGGCCGGCCGTCACGAGGGAGCTTGGAATTCTGGGCGGAAGGCGCTTCCAGGCAGAGATTCTTAGGGCTGCAGTTAACTTCTCCTTAATCAAGCCTTCCCATTATTCCCTGGTGGGGCCGGGAGTCGTGCCTTAATTCCTGGTGCCTTCGCTTGGGCCTGGCTCGGCTCGCTCCGTCCCTTCCCCAGCTTCTGCCAGCCCAGGTGGAGCATCAGGGCTGGGACTGAAGCTCCGCTCCCTGGTTTTGTGGAGGAGCTGGAGATCGATCCGGTCTCGGATTAAACGATCTCCGGGGCTCTCTATATCCCGACGGCAAACCCTCGGAATTCCTGGCGCGGGTGCCGGGGCTTGGGGGGGTGGGACACGGACGGTTCTCTTTGCCAGGGAGAAGAAGGATGGAAAGCAACCCTGTCCTGCTGGAATCCAAGTCCTCTCCCATCAACCTCCTGCACGAGATGCAGCAGCTGCGGCTGCTGGGCCACCTGTGCGACGTGACGGTCAGCGTGGAGTACCAGGGCGTCCGCGCCGAGTTCCCGGCGCACAAGGCCGTGCTGGCCGCCACCAGCAAGTTCTTCAAGGAGGTCTTCCTCAACGAGAAGCCCGCGGACGGCCCCCGGAGCAGCGTGCTCCTCAGCGAGGTGCGGGTGGCGGATTTCGCCTCCTTCCTGGAGTTCGTCTACACGGCGCGCGTGGAGGTGGAGGAGGACAGGGTGCAGCGCATGCTGGAGGTGGCCGAGAAGCTCAAGTGCCTGGACCTCTCCGAGACCTGCTTCCAGCTGAAGAGGCAGATGCTGGAGTCGGTGCTGCTGGAGCTGCAGGGCTTCTCGGAGCCGCAGCACTCCCAGGAGGAAAGCGACGGGAGCGAGCGGGACCGTCCGGGTTGTTCCGTCGGCGAGCCCGGCCCCTGTTGCGGAGCGAAGACGCTGCAGTCTGCCGAGGGGCCGGCTGCCAAATCCAAGGAGAAGGCGGACAAAAAGAAGGAAACGCTGAAGGCTCCTTACGCCAAGATCCGCAGGGCCAGCGGGCGGCTGGCCGGCAGGAAGGTGTTCGTGGAGATCCCCAAGAAGAAGTACACCCGGAGGCTGCGAGAGCAGCAGCGGGACGCCGAGGAGGAGAAGCGACCCGAGGGCTCGCAGGGGCAGCAGGAGGAGGATCTGGACAAAGCCGAGGAGACCACCCCGGCAAACCCCGCCAAAGCCGCCGAGGAGAAGAAGAAGCGCGGCGACGCCTTCAAGTGCGCGGCGTGCTCCAAGGAGTTCCTCTACGAGAAGAGCTTCCGCAAGCACCTCCAGCAGACCCACGGGGCGGCCCCGGCGCCGGAGTTCCGCTGCGAGACGTGCGCCCACACCTTCGCCAACCGCTGCAACCTGCTCAGCCACCAGCGGCACGTCCACAGCGCCGAGCGGCGCTTCCCTTGCCCGCTGTGCGCCAAGCGCTTCAAGCGGGGCAAGGACGTCCGCCGGCACGTGCTGCAGGTGCACGAGGGCGGCGGGCAGCGCCACCAGTGCCACCAGTGCGGCAAAGGGCTCAGCTCCAGGACAGCGCTGCGGCTGCACGAGAGGACGCACACGGGCCACAAGCCCTACGGCTGCCCCCAGTGCCAGGCCAAGTTNCTCAGGGCCTCATAAATCCCTGTTTTCTCCTTATGTGGGGTTCAGGCCTCAGAGCTTCCCAAATCTCTGTTTTGGTGTGGGGTGCGGGCCTCAAGGCCTCCCAAGTCCCTGCTTTCTTCTCATGTGGAGGGGCAGCAGTCGTGGCTTCCCAAATCCTTGTTTTCATGTGGGGTGCAGCACTCAGGGCCTCCCAAATCCATGTTTTTAAATAGGGTGCGGGCCTCAGGGCCTCATAAATCCCTGTTTTCTCCTTATGTGGGGTTCAGGCCTCAGAGCTTCCCAAATCTCTGTTTTGGTGTGGGGTGCAGCATTTAGGGCTTCCCAAATCCTAGTTTCCTCCTCAGATGGGGTATAGCCTTCAGGGCCTCCCAAATCCCTGTTTTTCATAAGGGGTGCAGCCCTCACAGCTTCCCAAATCCCTGTTTTTAACAGGGTTCAGCCCTCAGGGCCTCCCAAATCCCTGTTTTCTCATTCAGCACCACCCAAATCCCAGTTTCCATATGAGGTGCAGCCCTCAGGGCCTCCTAAATCCCTGTTTTCTCCTCCTGTGTGGTGCAGCCCTCACAGCTTCCCAAATCCCTGTTTTTATATGGGGTGAAGCCCTCAGAGCCTCCCAAATTTATGTTTTATCATCATATGGGGTGCAGCCCTCACAGCTTCTCAAATCCCTGTTTTTATATGGGGTGCAGCCCTCAGGGTTTCCCAAATCCCTGTTTTTATATGGGGTGCAGCACTCAGGGCATCCTAAATTCCTGTTCTCTCTTCTTATTGGATGCAGCCCTCACAGCTTCCTAAATCCTTGTTTCCAATGGGGTGCAGCCCTCAGCACCTCCAAAATCCCTGTTTTCTCTTTCAGGGCCTCCCAAATCCCTGTTTTCATATGGGGTGCAGCCCTCAGGGCCTGCCAAATCCATGTTTTCTCCTCGTGTGGAGTCCAGCCCTCAGGGCCTTCTAAATCCATGTTTTCAATGGCATGCAGCCCTCAGAGCTTCCCAAATCCCTGTTTTCTCCTTCAGGGCCTCCCAAATCCCTGTTTTCTCCTCGTGTGAGGTGCAGCCCTCAGGGCCTCCTAAATTTGTGGTTTTTATATGGGGTGCAGCACTCACAGCCTCCTAAACTCCTGTTTTCTCCTCATAGGGGGTGCAGCCCTCACAGCTTCCTAAATCCTTGCTTCCATGTGGGGTGCAGCCCTCAGGGCCTCCCAAATCCCTGTTTTTATGTGGGGTACAGGCCTCAGAGCCTCATAAATCCCTGGTTTTTTTCCTCATGAGGTGCAGCAATCAAAGCATTCCCAAATCCTTGTTTCCATGTAGGGTGCAGCATTCAGGGCCTCCCAAATCCCTGCTTTCACTTTCTGGCCCTCTCAAATTGCTGTTTTCTCCTTCAGGGCCTCCCAGATCCCTGTTTTCCCCTCGTACCCTGTGCGGGCCGGGCCTGTGCTGCGGAGAATTCCAGGTGGGATTCCTCCAGCACATCCTTAGGCTCAATACAAAAACAAGTGTGGAAATATTTGGGAAGGATTTCAACGGGGAAACGCCAGATTTGGGGGCGCAGCAGTGAAAACAGTGGATCTGGGAATAGGAGGAGGTGGCGCGTCACTGCTGTCACCCCCACACGGAGCTGATCTGGCACCTGCTGGGTTTTATCTGGGAAAAATTCATCTCTGAGGGGTTTTTAACCTGATTTTATCCCTTATTTT
>VZTR01011479.1:0-13411 GCA_013400775.1 Chaetops frenatus
ATACTGAAGGCTTTTAGCATAATAACATAGACTCTAACTTCTCACCCTGGCGAGACTGATTGGGCTATGCAATAAATAACTTTACTATAAGCAGAGACACTCTCTCGTCTCTCCAACCGACCCAATACAACCTTGACAAGAGCACACTCATCCAAGCGATGAGCAGCCAGTTTCTCCAGGAGATGCTGTGGGAAATGGTGTCCAAGGCTTTTTACTAAGGTCCAAGTAGACCCATCCAAAGCTTCTCTCTCATCCACTAAGTGGGTCTTCTAGTCATGGAAAGGGAGGATCAGGTTGGTCAAGCAGGACTTGCTTTTTGCAAACCAATCCAGTCTGGGCCTGATCCCCTAGTTTCATGTGTCACATGATGGCACTCGAGATGAGGCAGTCCATGACCTTCCCTGGCCCTGAGGTCAAGCTGAGAGGCTTGTAGCTCTCTGGATCCTGCATTTGGCCCTTCTCAAAGGATGGTGTCTGGCACATTTGCTAAGTTCATGCCATTTCTGAAGTCTTGATGCTTGTGTTGGTGCAAAGTATATACTTACTATCTTTTTCCCCCCAAATCCTGCCTAACAGGGTAAGTAGGATCCCTTATACCAGAAGGGTTTTCAAACTTCTCCAGAAGAGTGACTAAGTCTCTGCTCTGCCATATTAGAACAACTTGGAAAGGTCAAGACAGCTTGGCATATTGACTTGGTCCAAGTCCAGGTCAATCCAAAGATTTTAACCAAAGAGCTGAGCTCTATCTGTACAGCCCCCTGTAGTGGGTGTAGTAAATGATCACATGGCAGGTCACTCCAGAACCAGACATAACAGCTGAAAGACAACTGTAACTACAGAAAATACAGATGTAGGTGGCAGATTTTTGCTCTGACTGCTACGTGAAAGCCATTCTCGGAGCTGTTTACTGCCTCTGTGTGCTCAGAAACATGTTCCCTCACCACACTGCGATTTACTCATGTGAAGCCTCTGTGTTTGTGCTCAACAAGAAACCAAAGCCAAATAAATTTTTTCCTATAAAACCAAGCACAATTTCCATCTGTAAAATTAGGCTCCAGTAACAATATAACACACTGGTCCATCACCTAATTTTTCATTAGTTTTTTTTCCAGTGAAGAAGATACAAAGATAGGAAAAATACAGAGTGGCAACTAATCAAGCTTAGCCATCCAGGGATTTAGCTTAGAGTCATTCTGGAGAACACACATAGGGAACTGAAAAACAGTATGGAGACGGAAACAGTCTGTAGTCAGAAGAGCCACAGGATTTTCTTCCTTAGAAGAACTATCAAATTGTACCTTATTTACCAGGTAGCTGCTCTTTTTTGCAAAACAGAGAATCGAGTAATTGACTGACAATGCCTCAGTTCTATCTTTCATGAAGAACGCCATTTTGAGAATTTGTTCATCTCCATGCTTTAGTAACATGAGAATATTCACAACTGATACAGACATAGAAAAGGACAATCTGGAGATCCCAAAGCATTTTAAAACAGTCTATCACAGCAATTGTACAGCCGATTTAAGAAAGGCAGTTGAAGCATTTGAGCAGAAACACTTCAAAGCAAATAGCTGAGCTGGTATGTGTGCATTATCTGTATCCAGTTTAATTCTACAAAATTAGTCTGCAGAGGTTCATTTATAAGCAAGGATTAGTTTCAGGCAAGACCAACCAGGACAGAAACTACAAGCAAGTGACCTTGCTAAACACTCCTCCAAAGCTTTACAAAGCACTGATTGTTCACAGTCTTTAGCAAACAGTTCATGTATCAGGTGACTCAGTAGCTTTCAGCATAGTGCCTCCAATCCAAGCAGCAAATAGTACAGTGGGTTAACACCTTTTATGCTAGTATAGAACATTTTGGCTTTTTCCATGGTTAGTCATATTAATGAGCCAATGAGAATTTAACAATAATCACTTCACACATACACACACTGCAGCTCTCAAAGATTTAAAGAAAAGATGTGCTCAGTAAAAGAGGGCATCCAATGCTTGGGAAAGTCCGTGATTCCATCCTTTATCCAGTCATTTTTTAAGAGGCAGTCATAATCCCAGCATCTCTGAATACTTAACAGAACAAAAAACTTATCTACAGCAATTTCATTTCCTCCTACTTTCCTGTTTGAGTGGCAGGTACTTTTTAAATACTTTACACAGCTTTAAACATTGTTTAGTTCTTAGCACATGTTAACCTCACATGCCTTTTTGACAGGTTTGCTACTAGGGGGGCCCTTCCATATGTACTGGAATCTTCTCCCTGCTGACATGCTTTTGATAAAACCACTGTGCTGCCATTTCACAGAGAAATGTTTAGAAACCACAACTCTAAAAAACAGTAAGAGAGGTTTGCAGGGCTGGAGAGGGAGACAGCAGAGACACAAGAAGTATTTTCTTTGAAGTATCTGGTCTAAGGTGTACCACCAACAGGATGCTGGTTGACCAACTAAGGTTTCAAATTCACTGGCTGCACTGAAGAACATTTTAGGTTGCATCCTGTGGTATTTGTTTATGAAACATCTCAGAAACACATAGGACAAAGCCCAGTGAAGATCTGACTGAATTTCACTAAGAGTATGACAGAGTGGATACTGGGTTTTTAAGAACTCCCTCAAGCCCATTTCAGAACAGCAGTGTAAGAGTGAAATAACTGAGTCCTGTCCCTCCCTTCATTGGCACTAATATGTCACACACCTGGTTATGCAGCAAGCCACTTCCAGATTAAACACAGCAGACACTTTTGGCTGAGCTAGCATACAATCAGGCCAATGATCAGGTACAAGGCAGGCAGCAGCAGCAATGCTTCCCCCTCCACAGAAAGCAGGCAGCCAGGGTGAAGCTTCAGCCGGGGAAATACAGGCTGCCACAGAGAGGGATAGGCCTACTCTTTGCTATCATCTATTTCCATCTCCTCACTGCAGCAACTCCAATAATACTGCAGTTACAGTACAAGTCAGGTCAGCTCACTCATTCAACTGCTTCCCCTTTGGGAAGGGTTTGGTTTGAGCAGGTAGTGGCAGCATGTGAACCCCTCTCCCCCCACCTCCACACAGCACATGAAATTATATCCTGCAACGCTATGCAAACAAATGAACTCACTGCATGTGTTAAATAAGATACCACCTCCCATATGGCACTTCTAACTGGATTTCCTTCAGAAACAGAATCCTTCTCTCTACCCCTCCCTCAAGTGCAGCCTCAGATCTTGAAATCTTAACAATTAATTCCTACCTGAAATTAAATATGATTCCAGCATTCTTGATATGGGAGCAATTTTATTTTGGTCATGACCTTAATCACAAAGCATGTTACATAAATATTAGAAAGAGAAAAGCCTTACCATTTTCTATCACAATAAAGAAGTCAACATAAACTATCCAACTCAATAATAAGAGGCACAATAATGCCTCCTCTAACACTTTCAGTCCTTTATTAAAAAAGAAAATAGATTACCTGGGAGATATGGTTGATGGAGGACTCCATCCTCCGGAGCTGGGATGCCTGGATGTCCAGCAGTTGTAATACATTGTTGGCCAGCGCATTGATCTGATAAGCAACACTGGCTAGAGACTGAGTTGTGTAGGCTTTGGTCTCTTCTAATGCTTTCCTTTTATCTGGAGCCTGTAAAGCAAAAGAACAAGACATCTGCTTTAGGCCAGGAAAAGGATAGGGAAAAAGGACAGGAACAAAAATACAACCTGTATTTGGAAGAATCTGTAATCAAGAAGGTCTGATTGAGCAATCAAAGTAGTGATCTGCATGAGATTTTAAAAATTCTCAATCATACAGAGGAGAGAAGGTATTTGAAAAATATTTAATGATAATAAATTTAGATGCCAAGAAACAATTCATTCAGTAGAAAAAACAACACTGTTTTTCTAAAACCTTCCAATCCCTCAGTTCTCAAAAAGCCTCTAAGTCCCCATGACCACTGAAATGCTCCTTTTTGCCATTTCTTATGAGGTCATGCAACCCTGGCTAATTAAGACAGAAAAATATTCACCCACAGTTGGGTGGCCCCTATTCCACATGCCATCTACAAAGCCCACTCTCCAGCTATGCTGGCTGCTACTCCCACAGACCAGGAGAAGAGCAAGTAGAGCATCAGGATGGCATGCATAGACACCTCCTGTCTGCAGGAGTACTTGTGAAACTATCCCTCCTCACACAAAAGTTTAATAAACTTTCCTTGACAGCTGAGAAAGTTCATAATTGACTGAGAAGACACACATATTTTGAGGTATCAGAAAGGAACATATGCTTCCCCCTGAAGGGTAAAAATACAGGGAAAGGGTAACTTTCCCACTGAAATCACAGCTTGCTAAAGTCCTCACTGTCCTGAGGCAGGGCTCCCTAGTCAGAGGGCACGTTACTATCCAAATCAGGAACTGTTTATATGACTTGAGTTGCATGGCCCAAGGAAGTCCCTGCTCTCTGGCAGGATGGGAGACACCAACACCACCTCTGCCATGAAAATACACAGACAGAACCCATTTTGAAATACTCCCTATATCACACCTTAGGAGCTGTCAGTGGAAGCCATGTACTTCATCTGTTACCCAACTTACAAACTGCAGCTATCCAGAATTTCCTTTTCTTCCATTTGCAATGGAGATGCACTGCATAAGGAAGACTTCGGAGTATACAATGACTCAGTGCTAGTATAGTTTCTTCCCAATTTTATGTATTTTGTGGAATAAACAGTAGATCTCAGCAACCAATAGAAAATGCTCATATTAATAGTCTCTTCCAATTAGATTTCTATTTTTATTGTTGATTTCATTGAATAACACTACACACATTGTATGCATGAGTTACAATGTTAAGCACAAAGCAAGGAAACAAAGACATTCCATTAGCATTTAACTGAGCCCTGTTTTCCATTTCCCATACACTCATCCATTTTTAAATCCTGTCTCTTATTTTTAAGAAGAAAACCAGAAGGCAAGCTGTTCGTATACATTATAAAAGTTGCATCATGCCCTAAATACTGCAACATGTTATGCTATGCTACATTTTGATTATAAGTTTTTTAAACACGAGTGAATTTCCCCCAACCCAGGAATTTTGTTCATATTCATTACTAACATTCCTAGCACTGTTTGACACTTATTAGTGACTCCTGACACTTGGTTAATGCCATATTTCAAACAGCATTCATATACAGATGCCTTCTAAAATGTGAAGCAGCAAGAATGGTTCAATGTAATCTGCTCCCAAAAGGCAGAACAGCTATTGCATGTACTAAGGACACACTACATAAAACTCCATTTGTTAGTATTTCCAAATGCAAACAAAGCTACCTTTCATTGAAAAAAGTATTGACATTTCTAGCTGTCAGAAGAAATTAGTAAAAGTCACTTTGCTTCTTCAGAAAACAAAACCTGCAAAACAACTACTAAAGGTTCAAGAAACAAATTTCCGAAAGCACTCTGGCTTTCCAAAGAGGCATTTTAAACTTCAAATCACCACTAACAGTGGCTTTAAAAACATTGTCCTACCGAACTACACCCTAAAGAAAACAATTGATAATTCATACGTGAACATCTGCCACTATGGAAAACGGTAAAAATGCAGGTAACAGATCAGTGGTATCTGAAATAAAAGGTTTACTGAACTAGACACAACCAATAAAGCAGCAATCATCATTAGTGTAACTTCCTATAAACTCAAGTGGAGATCTGCAGCCTTTACTCAAGCAGTTTTCTTATTACAAAGTTTCAATTAAATATTGTTAGGCTAAACACTAAGAGGTGACAAAGTCACAGCACCCTATTACTGAGTGTTGTCAAATGAGGAAACTTCAGTGTATAACAGGTTTCTTTTTATCTGCAATGATGCATTGATTAAATGTCTTGTTCTCATTTGACTAAGCACCAAATGTTTTAGTTATTTGCTCAAATAACTAGTTTGGCAGCAGGATTAAATGAAAATAAATTGAGATGTGGAATGCATTTCATGTCCTGTAAGAACGAGAGTAGGAACATTTTCAAGTCTTGCAGATAATTCAGGCTATTTCAGTTTGCAGATTAACAGTTTAGATTAGAACCAACTTGACATACAATCTTTTGCATTATTTTAGTGAGAACTGCTGGCATCCACAAGATATAAGCTAAAAGCTTCACAGACAGCAAAGGCAAGAGGGTAGAGGAAGAAGCCAAGAATTGTATGGCAGAAACAGGAGGGAGCTGAGAGTTCCAATGTTCTTCAACTGTTATTTTCACATCTCTTTTTAAGCAAAAACTGAAAGCAGAATAGAAGATAACAGATGTGTTACATTCAATGTATAAGTTACATTCAATACATAAGCACAGTTTAACTACTCAATTTTAAGACAACACAATAAAGACTGTCATCTGACTTCTTTCCTAATGGCTCAGAATTACTTTGTGATCTTGTATTAAAAGCTTCAAAGAAACTGGTTTTTCTCCAGTTGTCCTTGATATAAACAAAAATTTGATGTCCTTTAGTAGCAAAGTGGATATTCTCTACAGAACATCACAGCTTTTGAAGTTTCCGTCCTGTAAGCTCCCACCTGTATCCCCAGTCCACCTTTAACAGTCATGTTACTATGACAAAACTGCTGTTTGAAATTGCTTTCACATAACTAGATTTAATACTAAAAAAATTTAAAAATAAAACCTCTCATAATTTAATGGGATACATAAAAAGAAAGTTAAAACTGCATGACAGTCCACACTGCATATCATATATTTTTGTCAAATGCAACTTGTCTTATAAAGCTTCCCTGAAAAGTTTACATAAATACTAAAGTCAAAACTGGTTCTGCACCCAAGGAACTGACACAACAAAAAGAGAGTAAAAGCTTAATTACTGAGTCTTCAGTTCAGTGACATGTCAAGGTCAAATGATGAGGAACCTGTCCATCACTCTACAGCTGATCTTTACAAGTCACTTTTTCTTCCCCTCTCCAAACTGCCACCCACACAGGCACATCTCCACAACATTGTGTGCTCATTGTTCAAGCCATCTGCCCTCCCATCTCTCTCACTCTCTGCTAATTCCCACCATTTGCCAGTTCATACAGCACACAACTGCATGTACAGACTCCCTCCACAAATCTCATCAGCTCACGCTGCAAATCATCTTCAGAAGTCAAACTTTATACAGCACACATACCCTCAAGTACCAACCTCTCTTCTCCCTTTCAGCTTCAGTTCCATTCACTGTGCTTGAAACTCCCTGTAAGATAAATCCCCGACCAGAACAACTGGTTCCATTTGACAAAGGTCAGAAAGTAGCTTATCAGATCACACCAAAGATGGCTGGCCTAGCAGAAACACATCAAAATGCCTCCTTAGTCAGTCGCATGGGCTGCTCCACATTTTTCATCTTCAGCTGTTGGAATATGTGCAAATTTAAGGACAGAAAAACTCATACAGAATAAACTACTAACAGAGAACTGCCCTAAAGCAGCCCAATAATCAGTAAGTTAAACAGAGCTCCTAAGTGTTCAGTGCCCAATAGCTGTTCAGATGCTTGGAGTTCTGTTGCTGGGCTTGATCACTCTCAGTGACCGAGCTACAGGAACAGCTTTACACTCAGTTCTATTTGCCTTTGCTCTCACTGCTCATGTGCCTTTAACAAATACAACACTGCAGTACGTTTGCATTTGCTTCACAAGTAAACACAAGATAATTATTCAGTTTTACATTTTGGTCTTTTTGAAAAAGAATTCCATCTATCATTAATTGATTAAAGATAAAATTAGCATTACTACAATCAGCTATCACAGGAATTCAGCAATCTCTATTGTGCATCAGCATTCACAGAACCCAACTACACAAAAGTCATCAATACATCCATTAGCATTCCCTTTTGTTTATCTCATCATATATCAATCTTCAACATTTACAGAATGCATGCTTTCTGATAGCACAAGCACTACAGTTGAGGTTTCCAAGTCCTGTTTCTTTCACTAAGGTCTTGCCATTTTAGCTCAGAGATCTGTACCAAATTACCCAGTTAAAATTTTTATCTTAGAAGCTTATGTTAACTACAACCTACAGCACCTCATTTTTCAAGTCAATAGAAAATATTTTTATAGAATAGTGAAGATGTACATTCTGGAAGTGGCTTGGAAGTAAACATATTTTATGTTGAATATCATGTCATGAGACCACTGTAAATAAGTAAGGAGCTACATACTGAAATAAGTGGGTACCCCACAGACACAGGTTCTCCCTTATCTGTTTTTCATAGAGCTTGTCAGACTGCTTTTTAAACACGCTGCACCATGGCAGACTTTTTGGCTGTTACTGTTGATGGTTATTACATCAGAGTATCAGTTATAAATTAAAGAAGAGAGACACACTGGCAAGTCATAGCAGCAAGTGCCACCAGTTCCTATATTCTGAAGAAGTTTCAGGAGCCAACTACCTACATGGAAGCTATCCAAGTAGGCCTATACAAACTGTGGTTATTAGCAGGTACTCAGAATGGAGCATTCAGGGTTTCTATCATCACAGATATAGCCTTAAGGGTTATATAACATTCCAAAGTGGCACGGGAAATGAAGGTTTCAAAATTTACAAAAAGGGGTTGCTTACATTACGTATGCCAAGCAGGTAAAAATAGAGTATCAATCCTGCACAGGTTTACAGTGCTTGTACCATACAACAATCCCATTGAAGAAATTCTCTCTGCAACGCATTAGGCTAGGCAATGCATTTACATCAAGAGGATGGATGATGTGCTGAGTGCTTCCCAGTATCCACAGAGCTATATGTGGCCTAGAATTTATCTGCCTACAAGTAGGACTGTTCCTCACTGATCAGTACCCCAATTCTCCCGCTGGAAAGTGAAGTAAGCCATCAAGACAGTTAGCTCAGAAGTTCAAACTCAACCTCTGTCCAATGTACTAGGATGGGAGACACCCACCCATAGCAGCCCAGACAAGGCTGTAGAGGGTCACCAGTACACTTCATCTACTGTCTTTCTACAACATAAGCAGATCATTATCCATATTCTTGTTACTGGAACCACTTGGTCTGCCATTCATATCATTATTACCATCAGTAAAAACAACTGTGGGAAATTTAAAAAGGAAGCATTTATGTGGGGACAAAGAACAGGAAGGGACTCAGTCCAAGTACAGCCTGATAAAATGACAGGACCAACCCAGCCTCCATATGAAGTGGAACTAAAGCCAAAAAGCCACACACATTCCAGATCACTGGCAAATCTCAACTAAAATTCTGCATCTCAAAGATCAGTACTAAAGTACGTGCAATACAGAGATGTTCAAGGGTTTTACCGAAGTGATTTTTGCCATGCCTTGTCATTTTGTTGTACTTTTCTACCATTCCTAAATTTGTGTGCATGCAAGTAAAAGCTCAAGATTTTAATTACCCCATAGCTTGCAAACTATTAATAGCAACATATTGCAGTCACTGAACCTGTCCACCTCCTGTCCAAAGCCTCTCCAGAGGGCTGGCAGTCAATCCTTCACTGACAGTGAAAACAAGAAATGGAACAGACTATTCAGCACACCTCTCTCTCCACATAGAGAGAAGTAGTGTCAAACAGAAATACAGAGAAGCAGTGTCAAATAGAAGTATCAAAACTCTCATATACTTAAATAACTAATTGTTCCAGGAGCATGGAGGAATTTGAAAGCCAGGTAAGGTACAGAATGATGCCTAACCATTTGGAGCAATTCTAATCCCCAAGACCCCGAACACTAAGGAAACCCGAAAACTAAAACCAGCATGATTAAAATTCTCTCAAGTTCATTCAGTAAACAGTAATTCTTTGCATCTACTAAGGCAGAAATCCTCAATAAACACAGCAAAGCATCTACCATTCAACTCAAGGGAATGTCCTTCCAGCATCTGAAACAAAAAAACCCACTGGTATGAAATAATACCACGTCTGTTGAGTTTCTCCAGATAAGATGCAGCAACTCAGCTATACAAAATAGAGAGACTGGTAGAACTTGAAATCTCTTCTCCCCAGGTAAAGACCTTGCACAATAACGCTGGCATTCATTCAAGGCACCAGAAGATGAGATGATCACCACCACCACTACACTGCAGTCCAAAGAGAAGATTTCTGTCTGTTTCTTTTTAGAAACACTATCTTGACAAGAATCAGTGACTAGTCAGCTTCTTTATCTCAAGGGTCAAGACACATACCAAGTTACAGTTTAAGAAACACATACACCAGAGTAACCAGCACTGCCTGTAATTCACAAACTCTGTTTCAGACAGGCCCTTCCCCCAAATCCTATACTCACGAGACAATCAGCTAGAAGCAAATCCTTCATTTCCATCAATAATATTCCCCTGACCAGTCCTGAATAGCCTTGATAGCAAATTAGCATTTCTATGGGCCGAGACCAATTTAGTCAATCTCACTGCGTCCTTGCTGATTTTCGTTTACTTGAAAGTTGCTTTCCATTCTGTTGATTAACTGTAAAGAGAAGAGTCTCAAATTTTTAAATCATCATATTTTTTGAGGAAGATAGAGGGAGAAAAGCTTCTGTATTAAGGGAAGAGTTAATTCCAATGGAAAGTTTAAGGGACATACATATACCAGATATATATATATACATACACACTTAAACAATAAATAATTTAAAAAAAAACAAAAACCAATTGACGAATTCCATTTTAATCCAGGCTGCAAACATTACAGCAAGAAACAAATCTCTCCAACAGGAATGTGATTTACAAAGCAATGCAGACTCTGACAGATGGAGCCTGGGAAGATACATGCCAGCTGCTCTGTTAGTAGCATTTTCTGCCCAATGCAGCAAACAAGGTTCATCTTGGCTCTGGACTAAACCATTCCCCTTATTAAAAACCAATATATATATTATTTATATACAATATATAAAATACTGTTGAAAACGTAATTTTCAGCTCTTCTGCCAAATCAGATCATAGAGATGTCTTAGTAAATATGTTGGCACAATGCATTGTTACTGTCAGTTGTCACAGTCTGTCTATACAACCATAATGGCATGCCACACTGAACTCAAGTGACAGAAGCAGACATGCCCATGTGTCATTTTCACACAACCCTTGAACACTCAATTAGTAAGGCTTCAAGGCTGCACATGCAGCAAGGGTAAGAAATTTGTTCCAAGTCTTACGTTTTGTGTTTTACATGATTTAGGCAATATAAGCTTCAGTACAGAAACCACATATTCTGTTCCTGTAAAGCATTGCCCAATAGTAGCACATACAGTTGCTTCCAAACTACACCTTGAACTTTCTTGCAGTGTCTGATTTGCCTTATGACATTAAACACAATTTTCTTCAGAGCTGACATAAAGCAGGCTCTGACAGCAGAGGTATCAGCCAGAGCTTCAGAGTGATGGATTTGCCATCCCTAGAGGTATTTAAATGACGTGTAGATGTGGCACCTAGGCCATGGTTTACTGTTGGACTTGGCAGTGCTGGGTTAATGACTGGACTTGACCACCCTAAAGGTCTTCTCCAATCTAAATAATTCGATGACTCTGTGATTCTAATGCCACCCTCAGATTGTCAGACAGAAAAAGAAATCCTTGGGACTTCCATAGCAGTCCTCTTCCTTCAGCACTAAGAAAGCTACCCAAGGCTTTGGAGCGTACGATTATTTTGGCACACTAGACCGCAGGTAACAGCGAATTAGAGAACTTACAATGCATAAAGAAACAAAGAGAATGTCTATCAAATATTGAACCCTGGTTTTTATAATAGAGCTTGAAATTAAATTGGCTTTCTGTTTACTTTCTTAAGTGATGGCACCCACCCACAAATTTTAACTCATCTAGCAAGACATGCTCCTTGATAAATCAGACTTACTTTTCACTCTTGTTTTGGTGAGGATAAGAAGGAGACACTTTGGCATTTTTTAGTTACATTAAGATCCCTTCGTAACATAGTGGCAGCAACATAGAACCAAAGTCAAGTTTCTCTAAATGGAGAAAAAAATCAGAACTGGATAGATGCTCATGTCATGCAAGCCTTTGAATCCAGCTCAGAGTAACCTGCTTTGGGGCAAAGCTTTTCAGTTCACACTGTGTGAAAAAAGTTTCATTATGTTCATAACAATTTTTCCTCCTCAGTTTACTCTCAAGGACTGGTGACTGCTGACATGAAGTCTTTTATTTCTGTTTTGACAAATCAAACTGAAGGTCTAAACCCAGAATACAACAAATCTGTATCTGAAGACAAGCAGCATGCTAAAATTTGATGACCTCCATAGGTAAGCTTCAAAGACTACCTTTTTCTTTCCAGATTCTCTCTCTCTCTAGTCTTCCCTACCTTCTATGCATGCCTGGAATCATACCAGACAGCACTGAGCAACCAAGGTTAAAACAACGAGATTTAGCATAAAAGATCAAATTACAGTCTCATCTCCAAATGTCCTGGTATCACAGATTATTATCAAAGACGTTCCAGTATTCAAAAGATGGCTACGAAAAAGATGGAATCTCCCTTTTTACAAGTTATTTCTGGGGAGATTCCAATTAGACACATTAGGAAAATTTTTCACAATGAAAGCAACCAGTTAAACACTGGAATAATCTTGTCAGGAAGTGGTGGAATCCCCTACATTGTACACCTTTAATATTCAACTGGGCAGGGTGCTTGGGACATCTTGTCTAGATGATGCCTTCTTTCACCCAAGAAAAGTTGGACCAGATGATTCTTAAGGTCCCCTTCCAACCTGCTACTCTATTTTATGTTAACAATGCTCTGAATCCATACAACATGGTAATCTCAACATCTGTGTGCAAAACACACTGAATGTCAGCATCCACTAAAGGACTGGTCCAAAACCAAGCAGGCTCAAAGCTGTACTCTGCACTGCAGCAGGTTCCCCCTCACGGAGACATCAGAGATGTTGCAGGACAACAAAGCAGCGAGGGAAACGGGAAAAGAGAGCATAGAAAGTCATTAGCAGGCTGTCATGGGTTTGTTTGAAACCGGGCGGAAACACCATTTAATGTAGCGGTTTCACATTCGCTTGCTCGCCTGCTCACACCAGGCGAGAGTGTAGTGTAGTGGTTTCATGAGAATAAGGATTAAGAGAAATGCAAAACAGGCCTAAACTTCAAAGATAAAAAGAGTTTATTAACAAAATACAACAGAATCAAAATCAACCCCCAGGTGGTTTCTTCTTCCTCCCCCAGCCCCCCACCCATGATGGTTCCTTTCTCCCACCTCATTTATCTTCCTTTACCACCATCCTTCTCACCAACAACACAGAGAAACAAACTTAGAAAATCCCTGGTCAATTTACCACTCTTGAAATAGGCTTTCATCAGTCCAATTGGAAGAAGAGTCTCTCTTGTCTCACCATGGAGATTTTTCCCACAAGAAACACAAGTCTCTCGTGGAATTCATGTCACCGTGAACTCCCGCCCAGAAAGGATATTAGTTCACATGTGACACAA
>VZTR01011479.1:13486-26816 GCA_013400775.1 Chaetops frenatus
GTGAGTTACAAGGAGCAGTTCATCACCATGGCTTTACAAAAGATTTTCAGCTTAAAGGCATCTCTTCTTTCTCCCCTCCTTTAGTCTTTAACTTTTTTCTCATTGACCTAGGAGCTTCTGAAGCCTTCTTCTCTGGCTCAAATCCCAGTAACCGCAGGCTGATCTCTCCCTCTCACCCCGTTGGGGGGGGAACCCGGCAGGGTCCCGGCCGCAGCCCCGGCACGGCCGCCCAGGCCCTGGGGCCCGGAGTGGCCGGCCAGGGCCACGCCGGTGTTACCTTCCCCACGGGCGGAAGTCGAAGAGGGCTTCAAACTTCCCGCTCCTAAAAATGTAAGCTTCGCAAAGACGCCTCTAATTTTCAAGTGGCTACATGAAGTGCCCATCTTAAAATTAGCCAATCCGTGGGCTCCTCACCTCTGCTGGAAACTGTGCCCCGGCGGAAGTAGAAAAACAAAGAACCCCCCCAGGAAGGAGAAAAAAAAAGTTGTTGTCCTTTAAACCACAACACAGGCCTGTCCAGCCCCAGGGAGAAGCTCAAGGCAACAAAATGTAGAGCCAAAAGTTACACTGCCCTTCAGACAACCAGCAAATTTCTGGATTGCACGTGTTCCTAATTCAGGAACAGTTCTCATGTTTAATAAAGTCACTTTAGACACACAGCTGCTGCACAGATTTTACAGTTCAGGCAGTTCCCAAACATCACAGTATTTTTAAAACAAAGAAAACAATGGCCATTATAGGATCAAATTCTCTTCTCATGCTTTGTATCACTACGCTGCTGACTATTTAGTGTCTTAGAGATGAATATACTCAGTCCAGCAGAAAATTATCACATATCTCACTGTACTTGGCAGTGTACTTAGACCAGAAACTAGTGGATTCCCACAATTTTGTAGTAGCTTGTTTCCCAGCACAAAGCATACTCTCACACAGCACACAGGCTATGCAACGATCTCATGGTAATAAAGTAATGGACTGCAGTACAAGGAATGATTTTTATAAGAACTTGTATGTAATTGGAAAAAAATCAACCTAGTTTCTGTTTCTATTTGATCACAGAAACAGCAAATACTGCTCAGACTTTGATGCACTCCTGGACCTGACTGTGATTTTTATTTGATAGGGCTGTAAGCACACTACCATCCAGCTTGCTTGAATAGTTATTTTTATTATGTTAAAATTTTATCCTATGGTTACAAACAACATTCCAAAACCTTACATGCAGAAGCTTATTTACATACAGGGTTATTTCAATTGCAGCAAGTAGAAATTTATCTCCTCTAAAATCCACACACAGCAGAGCAAAACAGATGGCTCAGGAGAATGGAGGAGAGGGACTAGGAATGGCTAGTCAGTAATATTTCTTTCCTGACCAAAAAGTGAACAGAAGAATAGATAACCAGAAGTAAATAAATATGGTACTCTCCACATCCAGCAAAAGGTAAAGCCTAACCTACAACCAACAGAAAGAAAGCAAGCAAATTCTTTAATAGGAAATACAGCATCAAGTTCAGGAGTGAAGGAATTGCTTTGTTTGGGTTTTCTAAACAAAGTCCTTGGTGACACAGTTGCTGTGGTGTTCCTAGTGCAATAGTAGTTCAAGTGAGTAACTCTCCCTAGAAATACAGCTGCAATGCTTCTTGCAAACACAATTACAGCAGTTTTCTGGTGTTGAAGTTGCACTGGTGTTTTTAAAATGCACCTTTGTATGATTTTAAAGACAGTTTCCCCTTCATGTACAATGTAGAGGGCAGATTTAGGCATATGCAGGAGGTGCAGTCATACAGATGACAGCAGAGCTGCACTTCCATGCAACCAGATGCATAAGAACAGTCATATCCACATCACTCCCTGGGGCTCCCCCCTCCAGCACTAAAACAAAACCTGAACTATTCTATTTCAGCACTTGTCATAAGGCCATCAGGACACCTTGCTATCTCATCTGTAATCAGCTTGAGTGGCCTTATTAGAGTCACAGAGGAAACAGCCCCCTCCCAACAGGAACCCATCACCGCAGTTGTGTATCCACCCATCCCCACACTGCCACTGCCTCTGCATCTGCACACCCAGGAGGAAGCTGGGCTAAAACACAGGGGAGGCCATGGGAGTACAGCAGTGGAGCAGCATGTGGGATGGTGGATCTGTCATTTCCAACTGCTTCAAAGCTTGGGATGGCCTCTCTAGACTGCAAGAGGCAGAAGTAGTAGTCCAAGAAAATTCTATGTCCATTAAGTCTGCTGGTAAGGCTTACTATCAGAGACAAGATTCTCAATATGATGTGAGCATCTGCAAACAAGCCCAGGACCAGAACAATTACATATCATAAGCTCTGTTCAAAACTCTAATTTAAAACAGCATGAAGTGGCTGTGTCAGTAAAGAAAAAAAAAAAAAAACAAAAAAACACCAAAACAGCTACACCCTAAAAACATGCTCTTGGTTTTACTGAAGAATACACAGTATTTGCATGTAAATGAAATCCTGCATGAATAGGGGGACAGAAAAGAAAAAACTTTTTATACAAAACCAGCCTAAGCACTGAAGATATGTCCAAAGTAAAACTGGAGATCAGTCTCTTTACCACCTCCCCTCCCCACCAGCTCTTGGGTTAGGGAACTGCTTTTCAGCTTCCTGCCTTGTTGTTTCCAAAGGAAACTGGAAAGCACAAAAAACCAAACAGACTGACAACAAACATGGTTTCTGTTCAACAACTACAGAAATTAATTTTGCTATTCACAAAAGGAGAATTTTCTTATCATCATGGATGGCCAAATTTTTGCACCCATTATACTTAAATGCATTTTTCTTAACTTTCACAGTGGTTGTTTGCATGTAGTCATTTTCTGAGGAGGCAAGAAGCTTAAATGAGTGCCTCTGCTCATTATTTATGTTCTCTATTTGCATAACTCCTGCACAACTGCTCCATTAAACACCTCTTCCCCTCCAAGGCCAATTTTAAAAAGCCTCCTGCTTTATGAGACTGACAAGTATGAGTCACAGTATTCCCCACATTCTTTCCCCCAGGCCTCGTGGGATGTTACGCAGCCAGTAAAAGTACCTGTTCCAGTTCATACTCCCCCACTCCCACTGCTGCTGCAGTAACCCCTTATAGCAATCTGGGGAAAAAGTAAAACTACTTCTCTGCTGTAGGCAGGAAACAAATAGTAACAGTATTTGCTTTTCATATTGTCCTTCTCAGCACTACAGTTAACAAGAGAGAGTGGCTGAACACAATGAAGGAAGGTTACACACTCCTATCCCCGTTCTTCCCGTGCTCTTACTCCCACTAGAAACCTGGGATTTTCTCAAGACCCTCCAAGTGCTTTTCAGTTATGCTTCAAACCATTCCTGTTTTGTATCAGCAAGGCAGAAAGTTATTCAACATAAATTATCTACTCTTAAGGTTCCTTCCATGCCCAAGGAACACATTTAAATACTCCACACATATAACATTCAGGACCAAAACCAGCAACTTCTCTCTCCAGCAGAGAAGCAGAAATCAACAGGTACCATATCCCTGCATACTTTGCTTCTATTCCCAGTAAACAAGCTTCTCTCATAATTACAAAAACACGTCCCTCAGTCTCTGAACAGTCAATATTCATTCACTGCACAGTACTAAGAAGAGTTGATTTTACAGTTCTTGTGCACAGACAGCAAGTTTTCAGAGAGGAAATGTGTGTTAGAAAGCTTTCCACTGGCTGTTATCATTCTCCTCTGGTTAAAGGACAGACTGATAAAGAGAAATAAAATACACATTTAGAAATGCCAGCCACTACTGAAGAAATACTAGATTTCTTACAAAGTAATCTGCATTGTATGGGCCCAAGCTTCAATTACATCTGTGGCAACAACAATTTCTCTAACATTCAAAGTTAAAGGCACCTTAGAAATTAGATTAAAAATCTGTTGCCATTTAAGACAAATCCCAGGACTACTGCAGCAACCAGATCATTTCAGTGCTGGGAGAACATATGGTGTGCTGCAGCAGGAAACACACCCACGGTATTTGAAGAGAGCCCTTGAAGAGCCAAGCACTTCCAAACCAGACGCATATTTTATCTAATGAGGCTAAAGCCAGGAGTTTGCATCATAGAAACAATAGCTCCTCCCAGAGATTTAGAAATCCTGCAAGACAGACAGTGAATCAGAAGCTGAACAATCCCCAGCCAGGTCTCAAAGATCTTGCCAACGTAAGTGCATTGATCCACCGTATCTTTCCACTTGTTAGTCTGATACTCTCTGGACCTTGACTGAGGCATCATTCAAGCCACCTGCTGTGAGGCTTCTCAGTGGAAACCCTGGAGGTTGTTATCATATTTTATAAAACCCTTTAAGGATCAGGTCCAGCTCTGCTTTGTGGACACATACATGTTAAGAGAACACCATTCCTTCTGAAACATTCACTTTCCTTCACTGTTAAGGGAACCAAAGCTCTCCAACCAGAGAAGTTTTATTAAGCCAATTTTACTCCTCAGTCTCAAAAGCATAACAAAAGGACCAGCTTCCTGAAGAAGACAGGTTTCTTATAAAGGAAAGGCCTGGGTGCATATAAAGATGAGAAGCCTCCTAAGAATTTTATTAATAGGGACAATCATGTCAGTCCCATTCCACATTGTCTTCCCAGCTGCATTCCATTTCTTCTGTGTCCTGCTCATAATGGCTTCTTCAGGTAGTTAAAGATTACTGCAGAGATAAGGCTTTAGTCTCAACTCTGTGCCAATAAAGGTAATTTTAAAAAAAATGTGTATAAATGTCTTCAGTAGCTGCAGGTTTCAAATTACTAGCAAACCCATGCTAGTAGAAACTGTTGGAAAGGTATAATGAAAAATAGCTGCATAATATAAGGTATAAGGCAGTAAAATATGCAGTTAAATAACAGAAAGAGATTAATTAAAAGGAATAGGCAACGGATAATAAGTTTTCAGATCATGAAATCATCATCATTCAGATCATGAATGAAATGATTTCAGAAATGAGACAAAGTCAATGACATGACAATGAGACAAAAGGTCTAACAAGCCATCTCCAGCAAGCAGATAGAAAAGTTGAGCAGGGAGAGAGAAATCAGCAAACTCACATTAAAATCACAGCCTAGGAGAAGCACATGGAAAGAGAGAAACGTCACTAGTAATATCAAGTGACATAAGAGCAACTAACATTACTAGGTATGTGAAAAGACAAGCCATGGCATGGCATTCTGCAGCTACTTAGATGTTCATGCAGTAATCTGATGCACCTGCCTGGACACTTTGTTCTTCTCTTGCCTTTGTTTTCTTATCACAGACTCCAGAAAACGCAGAACTATTGCATGAGGACCACAGCTCAAGTATTAACTTGTAGCACACCTGCTACAATACAGTTAAATAAGATGCACAGCTGACAATGATTGCTGCAGGACAAATACTGCTTGGCAGATTTGCTGACCCCAAAGTACAACAGGGAGATTAGAAAATGAAAGTGAAGATATGCATCTGGTAAAATATTATCCATGGAAAAAAAGCGCCAACAAAAAACCCCACACTTGTCTGATAAGGCATAGCCTTTATAGAAAGTATTACCATGTGAAACACTGGTGTGAAAGTAGCCAGGAGAGTCTACACTTCAATTCTTTTCCAAGAATTGTTATGCTTCAAGTGGTAAACAAACTTTTTTTTTTCTTGGAAGTATTTATAACTTTAAGACCACC
The DNA here is from genome assembly GCA_013400775.1 of Chaetops frenatus. NCBI lineage: Eukaryota > Metazoa > Chordata > Aves > Passeriformes > Picathartidae > Chaetops > Chaetops frenatus. The sequence goes on from VZTR01011479.1 coordinate 19,174, forward strand.
CAGTAAGAACATAACACTCAACTCTAAGGATGTCAAACCAACATTTGTTTTAGTAAGACTGCTCTGTGTGAGTTGTGAGAGGCCTTCCAGCTTTCTTAACAAAAGTAGGAACAGTACCACATTTTATTCCTATTTGTCTTTGAGGTTACAATAAAGTTAGGACAGTGATGCAGAGTTTCTTCCCCATGAGTTCTTTAACTGTACATCACCACAGTATCAGAGCTTCTTTGCACAGGGAGCAGCATGCTTGCACTTTAACTTCTGCTGTATAAGGAGTATACAGAATTGATTATTTTGGGCTCAGAAAGGGAAGGATGATACTATCATAAAATATATCTGCTATCTTAACATAAGAAACACAAGAAAGATGCAATCTAATTGCAGAAGAAACAAACTTTACTGTTCTTTTAGAATATTCCACAATGTCAGAAGATACAGCATGGCACATATCATCTGTGGAGGTTATGAGGAGACTATCATAGGGGAGGTTCAAAGCAAGGGAAGTTTTCATTTTCAGTTTTGAAAACTTTTTCAGTTTGCCAAACCCCAGCACTTACTAAACATATTTGATCTGGAACCTTTGACGAGAATATTATTTAAAATAAAGTGCCCTTTTAAGTAGTCAATCTTGTTCAAAGTTAAACTAACCTGCTTCTTCAGCTTAGCCAGCAGGTTACCTAACAAGTCCAACTCACATTAATACAAACTGCTGAATTTTACAAGTTGTACCAGAAAATGCTATACTAATGTTTCCCTCCAAGTTGAAAGTCTCATACAGGATTCCCCCCCTCTCCTTTTCTTCTGAAGTATCAGCACCATAGCAACAAATATATGTTCTGCAAAGCAAGCACGCATGGCTCCTGTTAACAGCATTGAGGGCTTGTAATGAGCAAGACTATTTGCACAGTCTCAAGCAAAGGTGGCATCTACACTCTTATTAATTAACCCAAGGAAAATAATGCATTCCCTGTAAAGTCACAAGGAAGAGTTTAGAGTTCTGTTTCCATCTACTGCATAATAAATTGATTCTTTAAAGAGTCCACTTGTTAGAAAAAGCTGTATCTTCTATTTCAATACCTGTCACTAAGCTGATGAAACACTTGACTGAGCCCCTCAGAGTCAGGACATGCTGACAGGCTGGGGGTGCAGGAGGAAAGGCAGCTGCAGTACCATCTTGCTCAGACCTGTGTTCAGGAACACACCATGACCTATTCTACACAGCACCCTCGTCCTGGCTCTCAAGGGCTCTTTGCAAATTTTGAGCTGCAAAGGGCTATTTCTGCAACCCACAGGAGACATCAAATCTCTGCAGCTGCTGCCTCATCAGCAAGGTCAGGAAAAGGGAGGAACCACACTGAAGCACAGTATCAACTATTTCAAATCCAGCAGTTACTTCCCTTTACTTAGGGGTGGGGGGAGGGGGGGATCCCTCTGACCAAGCCCACCTGCCTCTGTCACCATCAGATTAGGGATGGGGTGGAAGGAATAGTATCAAAGAAGACCACTCTAGGGAACACAGGTGCTACAGAGAGCAAGAATATCAGGTAATTATGAACAAGCCTAGACACTGAGTAAGCGGTGTCCCACAGGTAGTTTCTTACCATGCAACAATAAAAAACACACTATGCTCCTTTAGACTCCAAGTCACTAAATAAGGACTGACCACAGACAGAGAGAGCACAATACCCCCTTATCCCTCAAGGCTGTCTTGCTACGCCAGGACTGACACTTTGTCCACACGGTTGCCACCGCACCGTTCTGTAGCTAAGCAAGATTTCAGTCACCAGAAATGTCAAACACAGACTGCTTTCACTAATGAGAAATAGAGCGGCATCTTCTCATGCCTCTGCCAAGACCCACCAACACGCACACAAACAGTACTGCTAGCATTATGTAACCCCTGAAGTTTGCAAAGCAAAAAATTAGAATCTCAAGGTTTTATGAGAGGTGGCACAAAATTCTTAAAAAGTAATGGCTGCTAATGAGTTCAATGATGGTTTCAAGTGCATATTTTCCCAAAAGAGTCATTGCACTGACTCTGTGTTTCTGTGGACACCCTTTTAGCTGTATTGCAGTATAACACAGGCAGTCTGGAAAGGGGTGGGGTGGCAGGGGGAACAGCACGGGAAGTCCACACAATCAGGTTCTGTTCCCAAATCTGACAGTATGTCCCTGTATGACCTTCCATGAGCCAGTTATAAATTCCATGCCTCCACTTATGCTTTTGTAAAATGAAGACAGTTCAAAATGCTAAACAAAGATACTGGGAAGTTGTATCAGCTCTTTTGTTTCAGAGTTCGGGAGTCTTTTTCTGTTAAACTTAGATTAGATACTAACAGGAACTTTGCCCTCAGAGGTACAATACTTCCTTCTTGAACTCAGCCTGCTCCTGTACTCTTAACTTCATCACAACTGCCTTCATTCTCCACTTTATGAGACCTTCCCAAGGCCCATCTATTTTCTCTTTACCACAAGAGCTACTTACTGTAACAACCTCCCAGAGAACCAGAGCGAAGTATTAGATTGTTGCCCCACAAATTCATACTTCCTTCTTCCTTCCAACAATTCCACAGGACTGTGCACAGCATGGGGAGCAAGGATCACACACGGCATACACTGACCACAGACAACCTGCAAGCTTCTTCAGACAGCACACAAACAGAAAGGAGTGGAGAGCTCTTCCCTGCTGTGGAAGAAACAATACACACCTGTAAAAGCTTATCCCAATCCACTTTACTCCACCTGATTACAGTAGCACAGTGCTGACACAATGATCTGCTGAAATACTAAAAAAAAAAAAAAATAGAGCAGGAATAGCAGCCACCATCTTGCTGGCTTCTTAAACCATATATAACAAAATTAATGGAAATGTTATAAATTTGGAAAAGCTCATCTCATATAATCCACCTCCTTTGGACACAAACTAGACATACAACACTCTAGGAACAGTATTCAAATTCAGGGCAATCACTTGCTTATTTGGTGAAGTTGGGCTACAGTCTTACTGCTGTCTATGAGCCAAAGCTTTATTTTCCAAAACACAAAGACACCTGCATAGGCACAGAAGAGCTATAAGTCTAACTCACCAACACGTACCTATACTATTATTCTAAAAAAAACCCCACAACCACACACAGAACAGCCAGTGCCTTTTATACTGCTGGCAAACATTTACTTATACTACCTTAAAAATAACATTATTTCCAAGTATAATGCAACACCTTTTTTTAAATAATATTATTTAAACCTAAAAAGCATAATAGATAAATTGATATTTTATCACATTGCTCTCTAATTTTGAACTATATTCCGTGTTACAGAAAGTGAACTTAATTTGCTTTTTTTTTGTTAAGTGTTCCAAATTTAGCAATGAAACTTGAAGAAAAAAATATTACTGTGTTTACTCTCAATACAAACTAATTAACCTATGAACATGAAAGCATGCAAGTTCTCACAACACATAAAGGATTTATATTAGTGACAATTTAAGAAGTTTATCCTTTTAGAGAAGCTCATTTCCTGAATTAGACATTCTGAGTGAACTTCTTCGTACTGAACTAAGTTTAGCTACTTTCTGTGTGCCAGGCAATGAAATCGAGTGTCTGACCTGTTACCAACATTTAAAGAAAAGCCAACAAAAAAAAGTTCATTTGTGTTGGAAAGGAAATATCTACTGTAGAGAAGTGTAGAACATCCAACTTATCAAACAAAATTAGTTTCTCTACGCATCTTGGAAGATCACACAAACATTTATGAAACTTCCTGCGTGCAACACTTCTGCTCAATGGCACATATTTACTTTTCTAATTTTTTTTGCAATAGCATTTAAACTGAAATCTGTCCGTGCTTTTGTCTGTTTTACCCAGAACAGTTTGTTAATTCATCGTTTAGTTTCCACATACCAGTCAGAAGCTACAGAAGGAAGTAACATGACAGAAAAACACATTTAGGCAACACAGCACTTACTTCCTTAAAAGGTCTCCCAATTTATTTCTCTAAAGCTGCTGAATCTACCCACTTGAGACCATCAAGATGAGAATTTACACAAGGAGTGTAAGCTATTTGTTTAGAGATTCTCGCAGTCATATTAAAATTATATTTGAGCTTAAAAACAAAAATTACAAATGGATCTTCACAAGTGGTCTAGAAGCTTGAGACTGACAAAAACTACGTGTATCTGCATATGCATAAACAAGGCTACAAGGAACACTTGATTTAGACAGTAGAAGAGTTGTGAGCAGCGTTTTACAGCACAGAGAGGCCTCTCTGGGATACACTAGTCATCTGAAGTTGTTCAAAGGGAAGTCACCAGCGCAGTAACACTGCAGAAGCTGATTTCCTGTGCCATTCTAATGTTTCTTAAGCTAGTTATTGTAAATAAGTTCTGTAAAACACCAGAATAACTCAATACAGCCCAAAAAATGACTTGAGAATCCCTACGGAAGTTAGTATTTTCCAGCTGAAGAATCATAACTAGAACTGTAAATGCTTTAACTCTTTGTTATTTCTGTATTAAGTAGTACTGATCAAATTCATACTGCCTAGGATACTGATAAAAATCCTCACTAGAATCTTCAGCCTTATGCTACAGATTTTCAGATAGCCTTTTGGTTACAAGCACACCAAAAGGGACGAGTCCCAGAATTTACCTGCAGGCAAAAGGATTTGGGGAAGACATCAGCTATGGGAACTTACATTTTGAAAATAGATTTTTAAAATTAATACATCTATATATAAGAAAAATTCCTTCAGAAGGCAAAAATACGCCTTAAAGATTTAAGGCTCAAAACCTGCTCTTAAAACTGTTCAGAGTTTAAGCCACTGATCTAAAACAGGAATCTAATTTTCTATCCGCTTGTTACTGAAGCTTCCAACCACAAACATCACAGATTTTAAATCTTGTCAGAGATTAAATACACTAATGTACTTAAAATGCCCTTTTCCTTCTATTCACAGCCAAAACCACTACCAAAATATCACAATGTTCTTTAGTTACTACTTCTACACTTTTTTAAAAATTTTTTCTGTCACCCTTTTTCTCCCATCCCTGCCAAGACTGCCACCATACTGTACTTTCCTTTTAGCACTGCAGGTCTTCCTTAGACCTACTTCCTTACTCTACTTCTCCTGAATTCTCTTCCCTTCCTAACAAACTTTCTAGATAACCAGAATACACATGATCCGGAGGGCAAGCTGTGTTACTAGCTGGCATTCAGATATAGTAACAATATGTCTTAGCAAGAAACTGCTTCCTGCTTTTCTAAGAACAGCAATTTTCAACTTGAGTTTCCTGAATGCTGTCATCTTTCCTAAACGCTTTGGTAAAAGGACACTTAATTTCCACACAGCTACACTCACCATCAGGGAGCCACGTTCCAGCCAGGTGAGCTCCCCCCCATATCTTTTTTTTCTGTTGTTGTTTTTGGGGTTTTTTTTAGGAATCCCTAAAGATACTGAAGACAAGTTTTCCTCAAAAAATCAGCATGACTGAAATTTTACCAGAATTATTCTCAGCTTAAGTAAAAGAGACAAAACAAAATTCCTATATTTTCAAATTAAAAACATATATATAACTTGAATACAGCAATATTAAGTGTGAGAAATTACTTCCCTGTTTAAGTCCACGAAGAATATAAACCATAACACTGAGAACATCATTCTATCTACTCTTACAATCACTACAAACCAGCACTCAGAGTAGTCTGACAAACCTGTTCCACCTCAGTGGCACAACTCTGAGTGGGTAACAGCACACAGTAATTTGTACCACTATGGAGTACTTAGCTTTTTCCACAGAAAAAAGAAATCCCTCCAAATTCAAAGTGGCTGAACTGAACTAGCCACATGCTACCAGGTAAGTTATAATACATAGCTACTTGCAAAGTATTTTAACATTCACTTCATGGCCAGGTTTTCTATTCTGGTCTGTCTGTCTTATAAAATGCTCAATTACATTAAACACATAGATTTTGTATTATATGTTTGTTAAGCCTCTTCTTTTCCTTTTCTCCCTTCCCACCCCACAATACTCACACACCCAAATCTCATAACCCAGTGCCCTGTGTCATGTTGCCTAATCCGGCAGTGGCCTCACCACAGGCACTGGCAGTATAATCTGTTCAGTAGTCCAACAGGACAGCAGATGGCTTTGCATCAAGTGCTGATTAAAAAAACCACCTCCATCAAACATTTAAAAAAATACATTTACCATTTTTACTGAACAAATGTACAATGTATGTAAAATATAAGCAAGGTATACACATTTTCCAAAGCTACTATGCAAGACTGCATTAGAAACTTTAGAATTACAGCTTCCTTTCAAAAGGGGCAAACAAAGCTGTACAAAGATAAAAGAGACCCCACCAATCCCACATCCAGCTGACCTTGATACTTGAGGTGAAAATGAGCTACGAAATTTAAAAAAAAAGGAAAAGCTACCCCAAATGACCAGATGGGAATTTGCTCAAGTGTTGTGTTTATTTGGTTTGTTTGATGGAAGTAAGAAAAGACAAGTTTTATGACTCTGAGGAAAATGATGTAACTGAAGATTCTCTGCACCTTTCTGACACAGGGAAAAGTCAGGAGCAGGAGACACGTCAAAACTTGTGCTGCAGTTACCATACTCATGTATTTGTCATATTTCCCATGAGTAAAACCAAATGAACCTCGCCTCTTAGAAGCATTTATATCAACAGCTTTCTCTGGGTGGAGCAAACAACTCGGAAGCATAAATAGACATTAACTCATACTACCTCATATGCCACAAAAAAAAAAAAAACAAAAAAAACCACCAAAAACCCAAAAAAAACCCTCTTGAAAATATGGCTTGTTAGAGCAGTTTTAATGCAAATATCTCATGAAAAAAAAAATCACTTTGTATTATTAAAGATGTGTTTCTGTATTTGCTGCTCCATTACTAAAAACAGTAAGATAGCTTACCAGCAATGGATGAATACCAAAGACATTAGTAACCTGTATTAAATACTTATCACCGGTGATCTAGTATTAGATTCAACAAGTTCACTCTACAAGCTCTCTAGTAAGTAAAGTTTATTTGCCTTTCCCCTTCCAATTTTTTACGGAAAAAAAAAGAGCTGAGTTTCAGCATCTCTGGATGGTTCTGCATTCAGATCCGTATGACTAAATACGCAGACTTAAGAGTCATGTGATGTAAATCCTGAAAAAATAATAACAGTAAATTGTGCTTAAAGTAGCTTTACAAAAATAGTCTTAAAGCAAGGCCAAGAAGCACTGGCAGTTTATGGGAGGGGAAAAAAAAACCCACACCGACCGGTGGAGAGACGCTATAACCAATGGAGCCTCTTCCAGCATGAGAGACGCGGTCTGCAATCCCTGTTGCAGGGTGTTAGAGCCGGGCAGGCTGCGAGAGGCACAGATTGCCATTTTGAAACACCGCCTCACGCTCGCACGGCGGTGCCAGCCCACGGGCAGCCTCCTGCCCCCGCACGCCGCTCACGGCAGCGCTGCGGACCCGCAGCACCGCGGCTCTCTCGGCCCCGCCGGGACCCGCACGCCGAGGAGGACCCGGCGCGGATCCCCCGCGACCGAGCTCCGTGATGTCACCCGTGTGCGGGGCCCCTTCCGCTGCCCGCGCCGCTGCGGCCCCGGCGGAGCGCGGTGCG
>VZTR01011498.1:0-13910 GCA_013400775.1 Chaetops frenatus
GACCCTCAGCACCAAGAAGATCTCATGGAGAGCATCCACAGGAAGCCATTGGCATCCACGGAGGTTTTCTACTTCGTGTGCCTCTGTCATTCTCTCCCCTTCTCTCACTCTCATTTCTCATTAAATAAAATCCATACTAGTATCTTGGTTTATGCTCTCGTTCCTGCCTTTATTTAGGCACAGACATCGCTCTAACAATTTTAATAACCTGATTAAGACCTCTCTCTTATTCGCCTGGAAAGATTTTCTTCTACCTTCTAAGTCGTTTGCACAATTATTTGCGAGTTCTCCCCTCCATTAATACTCAGCATGGGTCTAGTATTCAGCCCTAATCAAAGCTCCACAAGCTTTTTGCTCAACTAGTACTAATCACTTTTGCCATTCTACTTTCAACTTTTTCATTAACAAAGGCTAGGCTGACATTAACAATTCAGCAGAACAGGAGATCAGTAGATCAAAGCAGATAGTGCTGAGCACAAGCCATTGCCAACCCTGCTTCCAAAGTTTTAGAGTCAGACTTTGGACTACATATCTTCTGGGCTGAGCATCCCAAACATACAGTCCAGGACTGTCCAAAAGAGTGGTGGGTTTGGACCCTCACAGTTCCATTAAAGAAGAGCAGTAGGTGAGCTACCAGTCTGACATTCTCCAAAAAATACCTTTTAGTTTACATCCTTGGTGTAAATCAATAGCTGCCAGGAGTTAATGCTTCAAAAAAACAATTAACCCAAAGTGAAGTACTAACAAATGTGCAGGAAAATAATCACATGGTGAAATGAAAGGAAAGAAAAAAATCCTCCCAGACTGTAAACACCACAACCTTAGCAAAGAGACAGATGCACTCCTATAACAAATTAGCTTTTGACATGGATTTTTGTTTTGGAAATTTAACTTGAGGCAATAAACTTTAGTTTTCTAACTTCCATGTGTGATTTTCTTTTAGTTCAGTCAGTCAAAAAACTCTTCAGCACTGGTAAACACCTTTTCTTGCTGGCCATTTCAAGATTTCAGTAATGACTCTATTATACCAGCTTTGAGCACTGTGTCCATTCAAGTCTATTGACCTATCCAAAATTTTACTGCCATTAATGTTTCTCTTATTTGACTAGATTTTTACAGTTATTTACAATGGGAGGAAGAAAACAAAGAAAATCCAGGAGAAAAAAAAACCTACAAAACGACTGAACCTCCTCAGGGCTCAAATCACAATTGCACTTTTAAGAGAAAGTTGGGTTTTTTCCCTTTTTGATAGAAAATTATTATTTTATTAGTCTATTTACTGAAGGACAGGGTAACAAAAACCTGCCTATTTTTATGAAGCCACAGAATTAAAAGGCTGCTTTTTTAGTCCAAGATTTGAGTAATCCAATCGTTCAAATCTCTCATTACTAGCCTAAGAAAAGGAAAAAAAATCAACAATATATAGTGTTTAATGTTGCTATTTTGCTATTAAATGCTAAATGAAATGAAACTTGTTTTTGAGACAGGCATCTAGCTGATACCCAAGACAAAGATAACCTTTCTGTTCTTTTTCAATTGGGAAGCTTCAGACCTTCCAGCTTTAAACCAAGGTTTTCCCTCATTCTCCTGGAGAATCTATCACAACTGGTTGGTTCAAGTTTTTTGTGAAATTCTCAAGATAGACTCACAGAATATTTAAAATAACATCTAATATTCTTTTTATTTGGTGGCAGATGTACCGCGGAAGTCGGTTTTATTCAGATAGTTAGTGCAAACTTGCAATTTATCAAGTCTCATTCTATTGACTTAATGTTTGCTAAACACTCATTTCAAAAACTGGAAATATTTGGAATTTGCTACATGTGGTAAATTTTAAGTCTTTGCACATATCAGAGTCTATTACATTGATTTCTTATCTTTTAATTTCATTGCTTGGCTGTTTTCATCATTTATGCAGATATCCAATGCTTTTATCTCCCCCTTTCCTTTTGTTGTTTTTTTTTTTTTTTTTTTTTTTCTTTTTTTTTTTTTTTTTTGAAATGTGAAATAGGTACTTAATTTTTACAGAAATTTTTATTGTAGAATTCATCATGAAAGCTGTATTTCATTTTATATTTGAGGCATGAGGAGTCTTTTTTCAAAAACTCCAAATGCTGAGTAATTGCTTTGATAGAACAAAACCATGCTTTTTAAAGCCCTCTATGTAACAATCAACTATCCACTTACTGTACGAAATAGATGCAAGAAGATAATTTACATGCAAAATAACTAGTGCTGTTAAAATGGCATCCATTTCTCAATCTCTGTGCTTCTATCACAATTGCATAAAACATTCTTGAAAATGTTTGAGGTACCCTGAAAGCTATTTGCAAGAGATGTTATCCAATGTCATGAATATCCTGTGCAGCATATGAAAAATTTGTCCCTCAAACAATGTGTAGGTTCTTCCTCATACTTTGAACTTGGGCTATAACTTCCATATTACTGTTGAATTAAAGTTGGACTGTATTTATACTTGTCTTCTGAATAACCCATTTTTCTTCTAAGCAAATGGACAAAGGAGGTCTCAATAACAGTCAGTAAATTACTGTAGAACCACAATGCTATTACTGAAATAATTCCAATCATAAAAGATGATTTAAGTGTGAAAGCAGTCTTAGGAACGGCTTCAGATCCTCCTACTTGGGATATTTTCAGTAAAATCAAATACAACCTGAAAGATAACCCCTAGACAGCACATAAACATATTTTAGTTTTCTTTTTTGGATTACTATATATAAGGATGCTTCAATAGCATGTCCAAAAAATACTATAAAAAGCCAACCTAGTCACAAAAGACTCTTGGATTAAAAAGTCCATGATTTACTAAAATACAGCAAAAACTAACATCCAGCTCATCAATCAGTGTTAATCAAGATACTTCCACTGAGGTCAGATATTATGCTAGATAGGAATCCAGCCTTAGATTCCATGGCCTAATTGGCACTGAAGCAGAAAGATGGGTTTACAAAATCCACAGTGAGGAAACAGAAGAAAAACAGAAAGATAGAAACATCCTGGCAGCAATCCAGCATTCATAACTGAACTAATGTTCAATTACTGTGAAATGCTTTATGGAAATAAATGTTAGTTCTACAAGAATCCCAAATGAGTTCATTACAACCAATGCTATTAAAATAAGAGTGCTACTAATATGCCAAACAACTGTGATTGCAGTTTCATAAACTAGTGTTTAATATCCATCAGAGATTTAAAAAAATTCTGTAATAACTAAACATAATGATGTGTCTAATTTGAAATTATGACATGGATGATAATGTTAATTAGCCTTGCACACATAGTGCAATGTGTGAAAGACATTAGAATACCTAAAGGTTACTGAAGTATCACAAAACTACTTTTATGGAGTTTTATATCATCAGAACAGGAAAATCATTACATCATATAATCATCCACTTGTTTTCATTTAATTTTTTTTTCCCAAAGCATTGATGAGCATGTGATTTTGCTTAGAATGTTTTAAATTGTATAGTACTTAAAACATGGAATTCAATCACCATTTTTAGACTCCTAAATGACAGCTAAAAAACCCCCACCAATTAAGTACTTACACAAATTTATGCTATTAATAGATATCAATTCCCCATAAGGGGAAAACCATGAAATTATGCGAAACTGTTCAGCCTGAATGTTCCCAAGGGCCTTTCCCAATGGAAAACAATGTATTTTTGTTAGACTATAATGGGCAATTTTATCTGAAAATATATTTACAAAGCAGTTGCACAGGCACCACAGTAAGTACTGAAATTTCCCTAATGGGAAAGGTTTCTCTTAAAACACACACAACTTAGCCACAGATTTTAAACACTGCATATCTGTGGAGTTAACAGTTGAAGGACAACATCTACATAGAAAATGGTGCCACTCACACTGTACATTCTAAGGGTCCATGTTTTTCAGGAAATCTGACAGTTTCCTACCTCATTTGGGACTATGTAAATTTAAATACCATCCTTGCAGTTTGAGTGGAAAATTACCTGTGAACATTTATGTGTGTATTTATATATATACACTGTGGTAAGAATTCAATATTTACATAGCCACCTGGATAAAGAATAATTTTTATTGATTCTGTGATAAAATCAGTTAACTGGCTACTAGCAAGAGTAACAAACTATTTTATTTGATCTCTTTTCTTTTTTGTTGGTTTCACTGTTAGTTAATGAAAATACTCCAAGTGCTCTGACAAAGACGTGCATCTGTTTCCACTCTTCGCCAGACACCTGATGGATGCATTACCTTTTACAGCAATTTCTTGTGGAACAAAATTTTATAGTTGTGCTCCAATATTAGAACCACTGCTTACAAGATTACTTTCTTGCAGGTTTTACTCCCATAATTATTTCAAAAAGTACTGTAACTTTTTTTCTTCTTGACCTAATATTGGGGGTTTTTTTTGTTTTTTTTTTATTCTAACACAGTTCCTTTAGAAACAGGCTTTAAAAAAATACCACATAAGCATGCATGGACCCTCTTCCCCTTTGCATTATGGAAGGTAGTGCTTAAATCTCTGAAATTCAGGTGAACATGTGACAGCAAAATTGTACCATTTTTAGACAAGTTCTCTGAAAGGACATAGGTCTTGTATGTATACACTAAAGTCATAAAAACAAAAATGATATTAGACAAACATCCTCCTTTCAGTGACAATCCCTTCCCAATCCATGAAGAGATCAAAGCGGTGCCTTTAGACATGACAAGCATCCCATGCAAGAGTTAGATGAGTACAGCACATGGAGGAATGGACCAGAAAGTCCCCACAAGCCTTGCATGACAGGACAGTCACAACTAATTTCATTCCACAGTCAGACATAGAAAGTTACCTAAGAGAGACTGGAAAAGCCTGAGGAATGAGACAAGAGGCTTTCTTACTGTTGCATGACCAGGACCACAGTGTCCACAATGGACAATAGTAACCTGGTGACCTCCTACTCTGTGAAAGGGACAACAGGGCTCCTGCTTTCTGCTGGCACTGGCATCAAATGGGAAAGGTGGACTCCATATCTATCACCTCCTCTTCTCCTATTTACATACTTACCTCACCCACTTTGTACAGCAAAAATTACACCTGTAGGTTTTCCAGTTTCTAGAGATGGCTAAATCTGGGAGATGAGTGATAAAGCTACTTCCTTCCATGTCCTGTGTTTTGTTTTTACAGCCAAACCATATTCACTGAGCCAAGTTAAAACCCAAAACTCCTTAAGGGAAACTGAACACACGTCAATAAGATTTACATTTTTAAAGGCTTCTACTCATGCATTTTACATTAAACAATAACTGAATAGAATAAAAGCTTCTTAAAACAGTATTTGAAATTCAGGACTCCCTGCCTACAGCCAGTTGCTACTCTAACAAGGTATACTATCTCTCCTTTTATACATCTGCTCCTTTTTTGTACTGTAAATGAATTATTTGCTGCACAAAGTAAGATTGACCAAAAAAGATGTATTTCTCTTACTGACACCATCTATAATTGCTATCTAATATTCTCTACTGTAAAACAAGAGACACGAATCTCTGCTCCCTCAGATAGGGAGTTTAATTGTATCTCTACATTCTTCTTTCTTTGGCACCATATTGGGTTTGAGCAGCAAGGTTTTAGTATTTGGTCATTACAGGGATGATTCCTGTGGAAGCTACTACCTCTGTGTCTCATGGAACAAATGCCAGACACCTCCAAGGTGGACCTGCTGTTGGCCAAAGCTGAGCCCAGCAGCAGCAGTGGTAGTGCCCCTGGGACAGCAGATTTAAGAATGGATTGAAAACCAACCCTACTACAAAATTCAGTAATCTTACCCGGTGAGTTGTTCTTCTCCTCTTTGGAAAGTTTCTATGACTCAACTTCCAAGACAATAGGAGTGTGAAATTAGTTGATTTGTTGGGAAATCCAGGTCGAATCAGGAAACTGGGGCTGTCTCTCACCAAGTTTTATTATCCCATGAAATGGGACCAGGAACAGGGTTATCCTATTTCAAACCTAACCACAAAGGCTGGGCACTGAGACAGTATCTCTGTCAAACAAGGTTCCTCTGCCTGTGGTCAGAACTCATTCAGAGACCATTTGTGAGAATAACAAAGATAGTTGTAAATACTATGGACTTACACAAATGTTCCAACATCCAATGACAATGAGCTAACTTCTAGGAGTGAAATATCACAAAACACATCTCTTTTTGTTAAAGGACCGAAAGAAAGCAAAACAAAAACAAAAAAGAGATAAGAAAGAAGAGATAAGATTCCTATAGACTGGAAGTTATTTTCTTCTAAGTAATCAGCAGTACACTTAATTGTCTACAGCAGCTGATGCTGCCTATAGCTTTTATAATCTTAATTGCAGCAACTAGTGAAAATTCCTCCAATCAATATGATTAGGAAAGTGTAGGAGACAGTTTCCCAAAGTGTGTCAACAGCCCTGGATTTTGTATCCTTTCATTAAGTTCTATGTGCTACCTTTAGTAGTGACATAATACAGAACCCTAAGACTGACCTAACCAGAAGACAGCACATTCCAGCACTACTAGCTGTGCCAATCTTTGCTGGAGCTAAATGATTCCACCTCCAGAATTCTGTTTCCAACATTCTGATCTGACCCATACAAGCTATTTTTAAATGTAGAGCACACTTTACATTTTCCCCCCTCACTCAATGCTCTTTAAATTTAAAATTGCCTTATGCAGAAAATGTAGTATATTGAGTGATTGCAAATTGCCAGAAGATTCCAAGTACACCTCAAGAGATACATGAAAAGCTTTGAAAACTGTTTTTCTTTGATCTGTATTTGTACACAATTTTTCCAAATTATATTCTAAAGTTGCTTCTTCTGTGAGAAATTTAAAGTACATATTTTCTAGTAAAACACATAATTAGGACTACATAAGGACAAAAACTGTTTTGTAAAGAACTAGGATGTGGAAAGTGACTTTTGAAATTGAAAAGGATTTTAAGGACTCAAAATATCCTCTAAAGTCTTTTCAGGATAGTCATTTCACAACACAAACTGGGAGAATGGTGCTATTTAAAATGAGTAAGAGTTAGAATAAAGCCAAAATGTCTTGTTACAGTAACTTGATGTAAAAAAAAATGAAACATTCTGTAGCATCAAAATTCCTCTTTTCCTCTCCCATCTCTAGGGATTTTGTTCAAAACTTTATTTGAAGAAAATGTTTAATTGAATGCAACTCTCTTCTTTCCCAATCCTGGTAGTCACTCTTTCAACACCAGCATTTTTGCAGCTGTGATTTTGATTTTAAATATCAATGGTATTTCAAAAATTGCAAAAAATATATTGTCATGTGGTGGCCTTTCATATTAATGATCTCAGTAACAGAATTGTTATTTAAAACCTCATTGAACACTTATTTGAAAACTTCTTTCAAACTGCTTCAAACAACTGTTGCCACTCCTTGCAAGATCAGCACTACCATCCCCACCTGAGGGCATCACAAGGGTGAGCCAGACAAACACCAGAGGAACAAGGTGTCTTCCCTTTTACCAGAAATACTTTTATTGCAACAGTTCCTCTCTCCCCCCTCCATTTTCTCTTGACCAATATTTATTTATACTTCAGCTGAGGTTTATCTCTCAAACTAGCAGATCTGAAAACAGCTTCAGGTAAAACAGCTATTAAGGGATAATACTCTTTTGCATCCTCCAGTTTTTGATCAGAAATAATATTCTCTATGAAAATCACCCTTACAGGTATTAGAACAAAAAAACAACAATCTGGTTTTTCCAGTTTTTCTGATGGAACATCATGTAGCAGAAGGATTTCCACTTGCACTTACAAATGTAAATTAAAACAGTTTCATAGGATTAGATGACTAAGACAGACAACAGTCTCTAGGTTTTAGAACATTAAACAAATTTGCAACAAACATCTGGACTAAAATTAACTTATTTTTTTAATTTGTGTCTAAACCCTTGCACTTATGAGAAGCCCAGAAATAATACAGCAAAATTTTAGGGAAAATAAATATGTTTAAAAAAAAAAGAAAATAAAAGAAAAGAAAAGAAAAAGAAAAAGAACAAAAGATTGGCAAGCTGTTAAAATGTGGGAAGCTTAGAAGAAAAAAACCTATGGGAAACATGTGAAAAAACCTTTTAAAATGTTAACTGTTCAAATTTTTTACACACTATTCCTAAACTCAGACAAGTATAAACACAAAAATATAACCAGACAGAGTATTTATGGACAGAATACACATTTTCTGGGATTTCGGAACCATGAAATAATAATTAAAAAAAAAAAAAAGACAGGCAAAATATAAGTGCCTGAAATTGCAATAAGTTTCTCTGCTGCGGAAACTGCTACTCAGCAGTAAACAGAAGTAAAAATAATTATTTCCTGCCAAAAAAAATTCAGCTTTACATTTTATCATTGCAACAGTTTTATTAACAAGATAACAATATTTTGTTCTCACCACTTTGAAAGCAGAACCATGTGAATTAATAGCTAATTCAGATTTAAAATTAATGAGCTTTACCAAGTTGATTTCTTTCCAATTTTCTTGAATAGAATTTCCTTTAAATAGTCTTTCACATAATGCATAATCTTATAAGTCCCAATTGAGTAACAGTGAAGTCTCATTAGTTTTTGTCACCCCATAATCATTCATGCTACATTTTAAACAATCAACATAAATTGCTGCCTTGGGAAATTATTTTGGAGCTACAGAAAAAAAATATGTGCCAGTTTAAGTTGTAGTTTGTTCTCATAAAGCATTTTGTACTAAAGAAGTCTTACTGGGCATACAAGAGTGTTTTCTTATTAAATTACTCTTTTTCTTCTGCTAAGTGTGGATTAGTTCTGACATATGTTAAATTCTAACTGCCTATCTACTTTATAACAGCTCTAGTTAAAACCAGCATTTTTCACAAAGGCAATAATGTAGATTTATATATTTTAAAGGAACACTTCAAAGCAATTCAAACAAAGAGAAAAAACCAAAACAAAACATGCAGACGTATTTTTTAACAAGGAAGAAATTCACTGGACAAGTGCTTATTTCAAGGGATTTCTTTCATTTTGCCTGTACCTCATTTTCAAATGATCTGTTTCTGGCATTTTGACAACATTTATACTGGAGCTGGCCCCTCGTTTGTTGACCTACCAATTAAGCAATGCTTACAATTAAATCAGAATCCACCTCTGGGCAGTGGGCCAGCACAAATCTCACCTACCACTTAGGTGCTGGTTTTGACTCATTTTGAGAATAGATTACAGCTAAGTATGTCATTAAAGGATGTCTTCATTTTATACAAAGATTCAATTCATGTCTTATCCGTCAGTCCCACACACTCAATAATATCTTGTTTCACACAGTTTACTGTTTTGGCATTAGTTTTAGTGCCGCAGGATCAGGATACGTTTTCTAAATCCGTTCAATGTCCATCATTAAATGTAGAAAGAGAATTGTCACGACACTGCAGTATCAGCTCCCTGTTAATAGACAAGGTGCTTTCTTCAGATTTGGAGGGAGAGCAGACAGCAAGCAAATTTTACAGAGACAAAGCCAGAAGATTAATTACTCCTTGGTTTACCACTGAAGTTGTGCTATCAGGGAGGAGAAGGTGAAATGTGGGAAATCCACAAGGCTTTTGAGCAGAATAAGGTTTTAATTAAGGCTTCCACATTCTTGCAGATTATCTAAGACCTGCTTATATCTTTGCAAGGGAATATTCAGGTGTAGGCACCCTGAAGTTACATGTTTCATGAAGATGGACACTGAGACATGCTGCTATTAGAAGGCTCCTATCAGGATTCTTTTCCTTCATTTCTTTGAGCATTTCTTTTCTTGTACCTTAGGAGGGTATGAACAGACCACAGTTGATGAAAAATCTTGACTTCAGTTTTAAAAGTTTTGACTGAATTATTATGAAAGCCAGACTGAATTTTTAAATTGAGGATTCACTGACTTATAGATTATTTAAAAATAAATAAATAAATAAAAAGAACTTTACTAATCTTAAAATATGAAAAAAAGAGGGAAGATATTAATAAGTTTGTAATTAACAATTCACAGATGTCTCAGTTACCTTTAAGCTTTTATTTTTCTCTCACAAGATTCATAGGTCCTCAGCTCTCTCTCTGTCCCTAAATCTTAAGAAGCAGAAATTGAAGCTTCAAGATAAGAGCTCCCAGTTCCACACAGGGGATCTGGAAATACAGAAATTTCCAGTTCCCTGGAGGATATCTTGGAATCTGATCCGTTATTACATACCCAGGGACATCAGTCCTGTGGCAGGGACCTGAGAGGTTCAGGGAGCCCCAGCTCTTGGTTGAAGTCACTTGCATTACCATGGTGGGGAACTCGGGACTCAGGGGACACAAGAGAGATGAATGACCCCAAACTCCTTCTGAAAAGATTGCCTAAAGATGTAAAACCCCAAATTTCCAACAGAACTAACATAGTAACAGTTAAGAAGCCAGTAGGATTTGCTTTATTTTGTTTTTAAATAGCTTTGGTTTTGCAAGGCATTTGAAAGACATGTAAACAAGATGTAGAAAGAAGATATTTCACAAGAAAAGTCTTGTTTTGCTGCACAATTCCCTAACTAGCTGTAGTTTAAAGGATCTGTTCCTGAATAGAGCTTCATCACTTCTGTCATTCCCATACCCTTAAACATTTGCAGAAAAAAGTTTTCAGGGCCAGGACCTCTTATTGAAATGTCTCATGAAAAGAGGAAAGAAGACTTTATACAAGAGCTTGCAATTATTAATAGGCTTCACTTTTAGTTAGTTAATGATCCAATTCAGCTGTGATCAAAGCACAACAGCTAGATTATTCAGGATAGAAAATGGAGTTAATTTACTTAGATATGATACTACTTTCTTAATGACTTTATTTCAATGGAGTTTCAATTAGTTATTAGGTTATTTTACTCATTAGTTCAACAAGATGTCCACAGGCAACTAACATGTAGCTGCTCATAAAAATAGAACTTTTATTTTTTTTCCAGAGCGATGTTTTTAAGATTTATATTACAGAGGCTTTTTAAAAAGCTTATGAAAAAATTAATTAAACACTGAAGCTCAGTGAATTGGAAATTTATTTCTGTTTAGGGGACTGAATGATTGCAATGAACAAAAAGTTACTGCCAGTAAGAGCCATTTATTGGTGCTTCATCCAGTTTTCAGTTCTGATTGCCAAACATGGATTTCCCTCACCTAGTCAGACACAGACCATACACACTTAAATAATAGATCACAAATCAAGATGTCATTCTCTCAAACAGCTAAGCTGTATCTCTGAGTCGTGCTCAAGTCCTAGCAATAGTTAAAAAACATGAGCTACAGGAATTACTATATCAGAATTTATCAGTTTGTATTCTAATGCCAGTCACTTTATTTCCTAATTTAAGGATGCCATAGTTTTAGACAATTTATGGAGCTGAGACTCCAAAATTAGTTACCTCTCTTCAGTTTTCAACCTCTCGCCCTCTACCAACATGGAGCGAAAAAATGGGAAGAGATGTGAATGAAAAAATAACATTTAACTAAAAGAAAAATAGCAACACCATATAACAATATAACAGCAGTAACCATTAGATACAGAAATGCTGAATCAATAAAGAAACAAAAACCCTAAGGTGGCAGCCACTGGGTGAGCCTATGTGGCCCAGAGGATAAAGACAAGATGGTGGAGAAGCCTCTTTCCCCAGACCACGTAGCCGAGAGGGAACAAAGGACACAACACAGTGACCCAGCCCCTGTGGCTCCAGAACTCCCTTCCCCCTTGCCAAACAAAACCAAAACCTGGAAATTTTTTTTTTTTTTTTTTTTTTNTCTTCTGGAAGGAGTCAATGCTGCAGAAACGATGGAAGAACCTTCCCAGCAATTGCAAGGCCTTCTTCCCTCAGTGGCTGGAAATCATGGAGCATGGACTGGGACCAGCTGGACTTGTGTTCATAAAAGCTGCAAACCACTCTCTCTAAACCTACATACTGTAAGAACTGCTATGGAGATTTTTTGTTTCACTTTTTAAACAAAGGACAACAATAGGTCTTCTAGACTTCTTGCCTTGATTTAGCTGTTCTCTGGTTTTTAGGCTCTTAAGTAGCCATCCCTCAAACCAAATTGCAGTGGTAGTGTTAGAAATGATCTAACTTTAAGATACAATTAAAAGGGGACAAAGTCGTGGAAGCAAAAGCAAACTGTTTATTAGTAGCCATTCAGCTGTGCCAGGTGTGCACCCCTGTCCCCCGAGGGCAAACACACATGCCCTCCAATAAAATGGCAAGTTTTTATACCCTTTCCCTGCTGGGAGCAGTCCCTGCCCCCTTTCCCGTTGGATGGGTACTTGGGAATTTACATTCTCTCCCAATCACCCACTTTTCTGTCCCCTCCCCTCTCATCCTTCTTCCCTTTTGGTCATGTCTTCAACCCTGCCCCTATCCAACTCACAACAGCACCCAACAAAGCAACCAGAACAAATCCAAACCAAGAACAACAACACATACACATACAACTTTCACTCTTTCACTTAAAAACCTTTTGGCTGCAGCAAAATATTACCTCATCTCTCACAGTAGAAAGCAGGAAAAGTAGAGAAAGGGGAAGGTTTCAGCTGTGGCCTTGCAAACCTCATTATCTACAGCATAAGCAATTTAGACTACTCAGACATACTGGCCCTGGAGAAGCCAGGCAGAAATGCTTACTGGAGAGAAGCAGAATTAACTTATCCTTCTAAATGTATTTCCCAAGAGGCATCCCAGAAACTTTATCAGCCAAGCAAAAGTGCACGAGAGTGGGTCAAACCAACTCTGAGGAAGAATAATGAGCTTGACAGCCAGCACTGCTGGGAAAGGCATACAGACAGCTACAGAGACAGCCAGGCTGACAGGCTTCTTTATTGTTTTGTTTCTAATGGTAGTCTGATAAAGTAGGATGATCAAACAGAAATGCACATTCATAAAGTCATTCTCTGACTCCCTGAACTCTCTTCTCTGTTATTTATGGCAAGATAGCAGGTCAAATCAGAGAGGTTTTAGTTGATGAAGAAAAGCTGCAGGAAGGATTTGCTTAATTCCAAGAAAGGGCAAGTTTCTCCTTAAAAGAAAATTACCAGGCATGTCCTTCTTAGCAACTAAGAAGTTCCCAACAAATTTGATTTCCAAATGCAATTTGCATAGGCAATTATTTTTTTCTCCAACTCAGAGTATTTGACTTTTTGTTTTATATTTAAAGTAAGTATTCTGGAAGAATCCTTTGCTTTTGGCCCAGATAATAACACCACACATTATTCTGTGGTTGAAGAAGAGTTAATTTTATTTATCTGATGAGTGACTCATGGCAGTATGACCCCCTGGCAGAAACAATACTTCAGAAGAATTTCAGAAATTTTCATAAAGTTTAACTCAAATTAAGAATCTTTCAGGTATCACAAGATTAAACTATTCCCCTTGGGCACCCAGTACAGATGCAAATGCCATATGACCACAGCTGTAAGAATTTACAAGATGTTAATTCTGATTTACAGGATTGGCTTAGAGTCAGATTAATCTCCTGTGAAATTCTTAATGTGCCCAAATAAATGTTTAACATCATCACTATGTTGTCATCAACACTGACAGTGTGAGGTATTTACCACATTTTTCAAGCAGTGTTTCAGCACCTTACAGGACAGAAGTGAAATTTTAGCTTTTGAGATTAAAAGAAACGGAGTGCAAATGATCAGTTGGGAAAAAGCAATATGAAAAAAAAAAATCAAATCTTATACCATAACAGATTAACCATCATGGGAAAAAAAATCCAAGGACAGAAGTGAAATTTTAGCTTTTGAGATTAAAAGAAACGGAGTGCAAATGATCAGTTGGGAAAAAGCAATATGAAAAAAAAAAATCAAATCTTATACCATAACAGATTAACCATCATGGGAAAAAAAATCCAA
>VZTR01011499.1:11261-21440 GCA_013400775.1 Chaetops frenatus
TTAATTATCACAAGCTCATCACTGTAAGAAAGAAAAACAGGAAATGAGGGCACATATATATCTGACTGTATCCGTTTCCTTATTATATATTCTTATATATAAGAATACAAAATAGCAAGCAAAAAAATTTTTAAGTGACAGAAAATTGTTCATTTACTTTAAAATGTAATATACTCAAGCAGATGCTGTATTTGTTTTAGTAAATTTCTTCATAACTCCCTTGTTTTATAGCTCTGTTTTTCAAATACCAGAGTTAGGATCAGCTGGATTGATTAGGGTCATTACTTGGAATTCCAGCGACAGTCTGGGCAATCAACATAAATTGGTGATAAACAGAATCATTTATGTGGAAGCATCTGGAACATGAAAACAAGGGAATAATCAAAAGATATGCAAGTGCAGTCTGTATTTTGCCTTTTATTGTTTCCATGAATATTATTTTGCTATAAAGACTTTTTTCCAGCTCTTTTCAAACCTCTTTTTTTTCAGATTGTTTTCACTGTGCATGTGTGGTAGCAGCTTTGAAGGATGATAATTTAATGGTGGGTTTCTCAGTGGGGAGAAAATTAAAATGTACAGCCTTTTGTCTGTGTGGCGAGTTGTTAAATCACTTCCCACAGTATGACACAGCTTGTGGCATTATACATGACATAAAAACTCTTCATTAACGTGTGTCCTACTGTGGAAAATGTGCTATATTAGTTGGTCTGCCCATAAGTAAACCTTGTTGTAAGAGAGGATTTTGTACTCCTGTGAATAAGAATTAAATATTGAGATGTACTTTATATTGTTTTATCTTAACAAAAAATACAAGGAAGTTGTTTGGAAGATCTCTTTGCCCTCGGTGTCTAACACACTATTTTTATCTATCATTCACTGGTTTTGTAAATATCTATTCTACCTTTCTAAACAAAAAGTCTGGAAAACCAGTATATACTACACACCAGAAAAGGAAGAAATGCAATTGACTGACAAGCAATTTACTCTCTTCTATGAATTCTGCATACCTTCAGCCAGAACCCACCTTACATGGGAGTAGATCATGAACTCCCCCACAAATTCTCTGTTATCTCTCTCTGCGACAGAACGGTCTCCAGTGTGTGCAGTGTGAGGTGTAGTGTGTGTGGTGACCTTACTCTGCCTGGAGCTGAGGTGTGCTGGCTGTGTAGGTACAGGAAAACACCCCATCTGGTGGGCTTTTTCTCTAAAGAGAGGGCCATCAGAACTCAAACACTGGAAGTGCTGGGGAGGAGGGATACTGAGTATGGTGCTAACTTAGAGCACAGTCTTTTTTATTTTTATTGATACAGTAATTTCATACTGAGCTCTTGCTACACTGGTATTGGAAAGCAGTTTCCAGGTGTATTTGACAGCTGTGAAAAAAGCAGTTTGCAAAGATTTTGTCAAAGATGCAAAAACTAGAGGACATCTACAATCTGATTAACACAAGTTGAGTATGCCCTGTAGGCTTCTGGTTCTTCATTATAACTCCAATTAAAGGTAAGTACATAAAAATTAGAATTTAAAATTAATGTCTTTTGCCAACAATATATTAATTTGATACCATAAACCACTAGCCAATGGATTTGGATTTAATGTCAGAAAATAATTTTCAGACAGTAACAGACACTTGGTACTCTTATTTGAAACAGCTCTGTACAGAAAAGGCACCAAAGGTAATCCATGGATTCTTCAGAAAAATATTTGTATATTACATGAAAGGTTAAATGTAACTCAGCAGAGGATTCTGCATGGGAAGGCACTGCTATGTGCAGAGTAGGAATACCTAGAGATGGTTGACTAGAAAGACAATTCTGATTGATGAACATCTGTAATGCCTTATCTGTCATCCTAATTACCACACAGAATTGTGTAATTATTAATGCTATGTCAGTTCTTATTGCATTCTACTAAATGCAGACCCAGAGTGGACATCACTGAGCAAGCATATACTTCTTCATTACAATTATGGTAATGATTATCACCAAGAATAATAAAGAATAAATGTCATAAACACACAGAGAACATCAGCTCTTACATCTTCTGCTGTTATCCCTGCTTTCTGTCTTCTTTTTTGTTTTTAGGTAACTCAACTTTTTGCAAAAGTGTTGTATTTCCTTGCACAAGGTTATAAAAAATGCACATAGTAAAGATCAACTTAGTTTTATCTCCAAAAGAACTGGATTAATTTTTAATATCTTTACGGCCTGACAAAACTGAAATGTAACACATGGTTTTCTAAAATGATGTTATGGCCTCAGAAGCTTGTAGTGAAGGGTTTTTTCATTAAAGTAGATGCAATTCCTTTAAGAACAACAAAAACCCATGATGCTCAGGGTAATGTGCATTTTGACTAGCTTTCTGTCTGATAATGAATCAGAAATTTGTTAGTGTCACACCTGTCATGCAGCTTCTGCATCATCAGTATAACTTCCTCCAAGGAAAAGTTAAATGTGTAGCCTTTCATTGCACGGTGTGCACTCTTTGGCTCTGCACAAGGAAGATAAAGCCTGTCAGAAGTAGTGAATCATTGGTATTGTTCTGGTTTCTTCAATCTCAGTGTTTTTTTACACTCATAAGGCATTTTTCTTAATTTGCCCTTCAATCCAGACAGAAAACTCAGCGCTGTATAAACAAGAACTAGCACATCAACTACAGTCCGTCTTGAGCAATATTCATATATCCTGCTCTGTTGCAAGCATGGAGGGGTTATGTATCCTATATTTGCTATTATTTCTGAAAGGGAAACTTTCCTGTCCAACCATTCAGGAGCCACACCTGCCGCACCTGGGGTGGAACCAAAGGCTCTTCACAGCGAGTGGCTACACAAGTGCCCGGTTCGGCTCCCTACACACCCCACACTCACACAGTCAGACCAGGTTTCCTCATTGTCTCTCCTACCTTTCCCATAACAGAGTCTCAGACGTCTGTATCCTTAAAATAATTTAATCATGGTGCAGTAACAAATAAACAGCTCGAGCTGGTGCTATTGAGGAGGGACCCTCTAATAAAGACACACTGGGCATTTATACCCTCAGAGTCCAAGCTCTCAAAAGTCTGGGGTCATTGGTTCCTGCTGTGTCTGAGTGTCCAGTCACCTGGCTAACACCACAGATTCCTGGGCCTTTTGTTATGCAAAGAGGAGCTCAGGTTTACTTTTCCTCAAGCTCCTGCTGCCCAGAGTTCAATCTGCAGCTGGCACTGCCCTGTTCACCAAGCTGCCCACACTAAATGTATCCTTAGCACATCTGCTTCTCCCCGATCCTTTTCCCCTTGCTGTTTTGTGATAATAAGCGTGGAGTAAATTTTTTTTTCATTTTTCCTCCTCTTTTATTGCCCTTCTCCATCAGTTTTCAGTACTTCTGTGTTGCTGGGATTTCTTTGCCTATTCTCTATCATATTAGTAAGTGCTTGCAGTCAGTGGATGCCAGTACCATCACTGAAAATAAACATTACAAATTCAATATATCATGAATCCTGGATAGGATGTCCACTAGATTTTAAATCCTCCTTGTGAATGACTGAGGTGCGATTTCCCCATTCTGGTCACATGTTCATCTATATCAGCTTTTTATTTTGATAATTATTTCCTTTATCCATTGCTTTCCATGGTTTCCAGTGATAGCTTCAATAATTATGAAGGGGTGCATAAAAGCAAAAGATTAAACTATTTGCATTAGCTACAATCATGGAGCTTTTATGGCCTGCAGGTAGAGCACACTAAAAAGATGAAACAAGGAGGAAAATTTCAGAAGTTGCAAATATCCAGATTTGCCTTGTCAGTAGAGGAGGAAAGATCCTGAGCTGTTTCTTAAAGATAGTGCTTCATCAGTTCAGTTAAAATCTGGCAAATGTTAGTATATTCTTTTTATTATTACTAGCATTATTACTAATTGTTTCTAGTATATTCCTGCTATGTTAATAACTGTGGCCACAAAAAGTATCCAAGTACACCAGGACCCTTTGCCTTGTTTTTCCTAAGACTGCTTCAAATTTTTAACCTTAGTACTCTCTTCAAATTCAGTTAGAGAGCTGAGTTGGGTTTTGGTTGGTAGGTTTATATATTTTGAATGGCTTGTCTTCCACTAATACTAGATTATTTACTGGAGAACAGATGAAAAGCCTGAGGCCACCTCTCTCCCTGCCCTGCCTGCAGCAAGGTCTGAGTACCCAGTGCAGAGCAGCTGGTACAGAGCCAGATTCCAAATGGCCATCAGGACTGAGCATTGCAGTCATTTAATGTGCCGTACAGAATAATCCTACATATGCCCCATTTTCATCAGATCCAAAAGATAAGCATGAGAGAGAGAGTAGATAGGTAAACTCCAAGATGCTGGGGCATTCTTAAGGTGTGTAACCTATCAGCATGGCTGGGAATAATAAGAGTTTAATAACACAAAGGAGGGTATGGGAAAAAGAATGGAGCCTATGGTGTACACTGAAGTGTAGAATGCATTTGGTTGTATGAGGGAGACCTCAGATCCACTCTGAAAAAGCTGGCTTGAATGGGAAGTGTGTGAGAGCTCCTCACAGACAAGGAGGGTGTGAAGGGACTTGTGGCATGATCCCATCTCCTGAAAAGATGGGAGTGGCAGAGCTTCCCCTTACCGTCCCTATCTGTGTAAGGGCTTGGAAAGGGCAGCGGTGTGTCTTCCCACATCACAGGATGGAGAGTCGGGAGGGGGAAAGAGACCCTTCATTGCTTCAATTACAGAAGGAAAATGATGCCTCCTGACAAAGCTGGAGAGGAACACTTCCTGCTCAGAGAGGGATGGACACTTGGCACACTCATTAGCAAATAAAAGCAGGAACTTCTGCTGGGGACATTGAAGGCTTTTGGAAAGCTCTCCAAGCTCATAGATGCTTCTCTGATACTGCCTCTCACCGCATAAATAAACTGAGGTAAAACAGATAACCTGGGCTCCACCTCAGATCCCACCACTACACTGTGACCTCTAATAATGCAGCTAAGGGGGTTTGCAGTCACCATGCTGTAGATTAAGATGGGAGAATTTTAAGGATTATTCGGTGAACTCAACATCACAGTAACTTAAAAAAAAACCCAACCAGTTTTGGTAGAGATTTCTTTAATTTGGTTTTGAATTGGTTTAAGTTTTTTGCTTAGCTTTGGCGGTTTTTTTTAAATTTCTTTTTCCTGGCAAGATGGTGCACCCCAGTTCATTGAGTACTACTGTTATAAATCAAAATACCAGAAGTACATGTTCCCCAAACTTGCTGGAATAAACATTTTACATAACCCCCTCTGGAGCATTTTAGTTAGAGTGTTTCTCTTGCTGTCTATGTGGTGATTTACTACATAATTAATCTAAAAAGCCTATAGAAACCAGCCTCTCTATGGTAGGCAAGTTTCCTTGGGGGACTTGATCTGAAGAGTAGTGAATAGATTGAGGTTATCTCTAAAAGTTCATATTCCTGTTATATTTATTCTATGGACATGTCTTTACTGAATATATTTGCTTGCCTTCCCTGCAGTCTTTGGGTGAAAATATACTAGAGACTATTCCAGGTTATATGAATATTTGTCCTGGACATAGATAAGTTAGAATAAAGTGATCATCTGAAGAGATATTCAGAGTAAACACAAGGTGTGCCAGCAGTAGGTGCAACCTGAAATACATTGAGTCCAGCAAACAGCAGGTTTACCTTCTGTAGCAGTTTCTCCAGGAAGCAGTGCAGTTACCCAGGCACAGCCAAGTTAAGTCTGAACTCAGGGGAAAGTATATCCTGCTGGATCTGACTGAGGGGGGAGAGGCTGCTGCAGCTCCATACCCTCAGGTCCAACCAGTAGTGGGGCTGCAGATCTATTCCCAGCAGACCATGTGCACACAACTCACAAAGGTACAACACATATATGTGCATGTAGGCATGACCATATACACACACATTGCAGGCAAGGACACCCAGGACCACTCAGAGAGCTCCTGCAAACACCGAGAGCATCATCGTCCTCACAGTGCTCCCCTCCAAAACAGCGCAGCATCGAGGTTCACTCATCAGAATATGTACCTGTGCAGGCATACACATTTGGGCTCCCTCCATCTGCCGGGGTCATCAACTCAGTCTGACCAGTAGCTGCCCCCAGATCCCACTCTCCTCAGTTTCTGGCACCTGGACATAAGCCTCCAGTGTTGACTTGCAGTGATGGGTTTCAGGCTGGACAGTGGGGATGGGACTTTCTTGCACAAGCCCTGGAAAGGACCTGGATGTGGTGACCAGGTCTTTTTCTGAGTCTTAATTTGGTAACCTGCCTTAGTACACTCCTGCTCCTCCAGGCTAGTGGATATAGGCTTTGGATATGCCGATGTTTCCTGCAATTGGTCTGAGAGCAGCCAGGGCCAGGATATTATTTGGGCTCTCTCTCCTTCCATAATCTCTCTGTGCTTCTTTTGGATGTACAGATAAGCTTTTATCACCTAACCTAATGTGAACAGTGTGGTTTCCACAGCAGTAACATCAGAGCAGCTCTCCCATATTGCTCTGTGCTATCTACCTTGGCTTTCCAGCACCTCAGCTGCCTCAGCCAGCTGGGGCTGTGTGTTGCTGAACCCCGCTGTCACACTGTGCAGCATTCCTTGCAAGCTGACCAGGAACACACACAGGCCCCCTGCCGTTGTTGCCTGGGCAGTTATTTGAAGATCTCTCCATTTTAAGATAAGCCAATAGCATTGCTTTTATTTGCATTCAGCAAGTGCTCTTTTCTGACAAGAGGTCCATAGAATTGCCGTACAGGGAGAATAAGTGTGGTGTTGATCATGGAAAGTAATGGATCATTACACTCCTACATTAATCTGCCACTCTGGAGTCTATACATTATAAAAATTGAAGCATGATGCAGATTGCCTGCCTACCATACAACTAGGAAGGGAAAGATTTACAGGGTAAATGACTATTGACATACACCAGGTCAGTGAGAGTGAACAAGAGCTGTCATTTTCAGCTCACTGCAAACATCATCTTTGCCTTTTCATGTCTTCAATCTTCCTGAGGCTGAAGATCTTTACAAGGACAACTGTTTGTGTTTTGGATTAATCAGAAGCCTTGATCATTTGAAAGGTTGTGTATGCAAGGAACAGAAAAGTCTCTTTTTTTAAGTGACCTGTGTGTTGGCTAAGGTGGAGAGTTGTGGGAAGCAAAACCTACAGAAGCCAATAGTGGAACTATGTTTCTAAAAGAAAACATAACAGTGATATGCCTATTATATCCTTTGAATCAAGCTTCTGCTGATGTTGAATGTGGTTACATTTGATGAATTTTCAGTCAGTTACATTTTTGTGCTACAGAGTCTTTTGCAAAATGTAAGCCTTTGGAATTTTTTGCAAGGGCAAGATCTCTGCTTGTTACTTAAAAAAAATAGAACTGGAAGATGAGACATAAGCAAGACAGATTAAAAACTGTCTATGAATAAAATAAATTGGTTTGGTAATGAGAAACATTTGAATGCACAGATTTGTAGTTGTAGAATAAAAAAATCACATCTGGCTGCAGTAAAATGAAAGGACGTTACATTCTTAATGAAAGAAACTCATGTAAAGCTCTAGAGGCAGTCTGCAAAACATGGCTGAATGAATACTCTTTACAGTTGTATGATGATATTTCTTCAGGCTGTATTTCTTCATCAGTTTATTCTATTTCAACTTTACAGATTATGTAAGTAATTCCTTCTGTAAAGCTCAATGTCTTTACTGTATATTTTGCTTTTGAAATGTATTTGAATTCCTGCTGACATAAAGGGAATAAATTGGCTCCCAACTAATAATTGTTCAGAGCTAAGCTCTTTTAGAGTCTTAATGGGCTAACATATTCTGACATTTGAGGTACTACGATTTGCAAAGTTGCTGTGGTGACAAATATAGTTCTGGTTAAAAAACCACAATAATAATTCTACTTTGCTTAACCACTCAGCATGATTCCAAAAGGACGTTTCTGCCAAAGTGAATGCATGTTTTCTTTTGTTTTTCTGAGAAATGGTATCTTTAGTAAAATATAAGTGTATGGGGAAGTCTGGCTTCTCTTTGATCACAATACCTTATGTATACCTATTCAAATTACTATTAAAACAGATTTAAAGTAGCCCAGTGTCCAGTTCTTGAAGAGTGATCAGGTCAGGCCCATGGGAACAATCTGTAGCACAAAATGTCTGGGACTTGCCTTAGCTTCTTTTTGGTCATTGTGATAAAGTGAAGCATTCCTAAAGGCAGTGATCCTTCCCTATAAATTTCTCTGCCTGGCACTGCAAACTCATCAGACTTGGCCTAGAGGTTCTTTGACTCATGCAGGGAAGCTGCAGGCAATGGCATTGGACCCAGGGTCACAAAGATAGCTATAGCAGCTTTTGCCCATGGCCATCCCTCTGGTTTTGCAGTAAGCACAGCCAGTGAGGGAGATTTGATCTGTTTTTTGTCTTTCAGTAGAATCAGTTGTCAGACTAGACCATGATCTTTTTTTGTGAATGTAAGAGTTTGCAGACAGGGGTCTGAATATCCAGAGATGATGGCTATGTTATAAGGGGTTGCTAGTGAATGTGGTCCCCAGACAGACCATCTTCCAAGACATTTAGGTGACAGATATTTGAGGCTATTCCATCTTTTGTCAAAGAGACTGAGAAAAAAGGTCCATGATATGCCACAAGATCCTTTTCCAAGGCGTTCTCTCATAAATGTGTAGTCATAGAAGTTAAATTCTATTCTTTTGCTGTTTTCCTAAGCACCCTCTATTGTCCAAGGAGGGAGAGAAGGAGGGAGGAAGAGAGGGAGGAAATGATGTGGGACAGGCTGGCAGAAAGAGATAGCCTCTCTGTCTTTTTCACTCTCCACTGATCATATGGAGACATTAGGGATATACCAAAAACTTAGATCCTAGAGACATAGTCACAAGTCCAAGACAAGGCCTAAGTGCTTGGAATAAGTTACTTGCATCTTGTGTTACCATCAAGGGCAGGTACTGCTCCCGGTCAGAAGGTGGTAACCAGCAGCATCACTCTTGGCCAAGCCTGGAGCCAGCCATGGAGCTTTCCTTCTACAGAGCAGATCTGGGTGTCAGCGGGATGGTGGCAGGCAGCAACTGAGAGCTACCACAAGTATGGTTCTAAGTCACCCATTGTCTGCTCATGTTCAAAGAGAACATTGTAAGCTGTTTCACCACCAGCACTCATGGTCCTATGGTGCTCAGATACTTCTGTTCAGTTGCAGTCATGATTAAGGCTTGTATAATTTAAATGGAAGGTGAATCAGAGTTCAAACTCAGCCCCTGCCCATGGCTTAATGCACAATGTAAGTGCTGCTGCCCATCTGGTAGGTCAAGGACCTGTAGAGGAATGTGCTGGAAAGAATCAACAGAAGGAAGACAGACTGGCTCTGAAGTTTTAGAAGCTTTCTTGCTAAATTTACACCCTGATCTTAAAAGATAAGAAATTAATATGTTGCTGATTTTCTTTCAGACCTGTGTTTTTAGATTATAAGGTTTGCATTGAAATGTGAAAATGGGAGAAAGTATTATCTCTTTTTCCTTCTAAAAATATAGGAAAAATGTTGATGGAAGGAGAAAATACTATTTTTAGTAAGCAAAAGTAAAACCTGTGTTGACACTATCTCTGTAATAGTAATGCCTAACAGATAATCCTTAGTTGAAATCTGTAATTAAGCAGAATCACAGTACTCTAGTTGTCAAAATCAGTATTGTCTCTTTCGTCTTGTTGCAACTCTGCTTGAAATTGACTTAAGGGGAATTTGCTTTGCTTTGACTCCTCTCTCTCCCTTTCTCTTTTAAGGTCAACTCAAATCAAAACCTACTCTTGGGATAATGCCCAGGTTATTTTGGTTGGCAACAAATGTGACATGGAGGATGAACGGGTGATCTTCACTGAGAGGGGAAAACATTTAGCAGAGCAACTTGGTAAGAAAAGATTCAACAAAAGCTTTGTGATTGCTTGTGAGAATGCACAAATTCATTTCATTAATTGCTACAGTACTTGTAAATGCATGTTCATTACACATTCATTGTAAAGCAATAGTTACACACTGCTTCCCTTTTATTTCTATAACCTTTTTGATATGGAGCAAGGAAACAAGTAAATCAAAAAAACCCAAGCGCACACCCACACACCCACAAAAAAAAAAAAAAAAAAAAAAAAAAAAAAAAAAAAAAAAAAAAAAAAACACA
>VZTR01011499.1:40042-71360 GCA_013400775.1 Chaetops frenatus
CTGGAAACTGAAAAAAAAAAAAAAGGAAATCATGGGTTTTCTTTTTGATGTCATCAAATACATTCTCTGAGAAAGCAAAGTAGCCAAATTACATTAGGTAGCACATGACAGTACTTGCAATGATCTGAAAAGTCCTTAAAAAACCCTTTTTTGTACCTAATGCCATTAAAACTTCTGCAAAATCATACAGACCAGAGTGAAATGAAAATGAGTGCAGATAGAAATTTGGGATTGCTTAATATAAAAAGGAGATTCTTGGCATCATTGTTTGAGCAACAAAGTAAGACTCAATGTGAGGTACCACTAAAATGGAGATATACAGCCTGCTACAGGACTCCGTAAACTTTTTACTGCTAACTGACCTGACAGTTCAAGGGCTGGCAGATAATTTTACCTAGCTTTTTTATAATTCCTTATAGACATGTGATTACATCCACAAAGATAAATGCTTGCCTTGATAACATGTAGCTGTTCTGATTCTCTCAAACTAACTTCTTTGCTAAACTGTTCTTGAAGAAAAATTGAAGTACTTGTTTAGGATACCTTTGTAAGGGGGTGAGACTCAAATCTGTGCCTTCTCCCCTGATCTTACTGCAATATAGCTACTGTGGTTTTAAAAAATATGTTAGCTAAAATGCTGCTGGGTGATAAATTTTGTGAATCTTCTCCTTAAATCCATGGAAAATCTTGTCTGAATGTTCAGTACAAGTTTTATCCACATGGAGAGTTTTAATTCTGTGCAGATGTAGAGACCATGTGTATTCCATTGGATATTATGTTTGTATGTGACTTCTGTATACCAAGTGGATTTTGTTTGTTTAATTTTTTTGCTGAAAGGTTTTTTTGTTTTCCTTTTGCAATTACAATAAATATTCAAGAGACTATATTCATGAGAATATCTCAGTTGTGGTGACATGGTCTTACACCCCACCCCTCTCCCCTCCTTTGTTTCCTTTTACTTACTAAAACTGGAAAAGAATAGCTTCATTTATTACTAAATAATGGACAAATGTACAACATCTGCAATAATTCATTTCACTAATGTCTTCTCAGTAGCACTGCTGAGTGTAGTTCTGTACCAACTCCACAGAATTCATTGGAGACTTTGCCCTAATAGTCTTAAGGAGAAAGGTTCTTTTAGACATTTCCTTAGTTAAAGCATACTATCTCTGGCAGCTCATGGCTTGGACAGGAGCACTCTTTGCTGGGTTAAGAACTGGCTGGATGGCCAGGCCCAGAGAGTGCTGGTGAATGGTGCTGCATCCAGCTGGCAGCCAGTGACCAGTGGTGCCCCTCAGGGGTCTGTATTGGGACTAAATCTGTTTAACATTTTTATGGATGACATGGATTAGGGAATTGAGTCTTTCATTAGTAAATTTGCAGATGACACTAAGCTGGGAGCGTGTGTCCATCTGCTGGAAGGTAGGAGGGCTCTGCAGAGAGACCTGGAACGGTTGAACAGATGGGCAGAGTCCAATAGGATGAAGTTTAACAAGTCCAAATGCTGGGTCCTGGATTTTGGCCACAAAAACCCCCTGCAGTGTTATAGGCTGGGGAAGGTGTGGCTGGACAGTGCCCAGGCAGAAAGGGACCTGGGGGTACTGGTTGACATCTGGCTGAACACGAGCCAGCAGTGTGCTCTGGTGCCCAAGAAGGCCAAGGGCATCCTGGCCTGGATCAGGAATGGTGTGGCCAGCAGGGCCAGGGAGGTCATTCTTCCCCTGTACTCGGCACTGGTGAGGCTGCACCTCGAGTGCTGTGTCCAGTTCTGGGCCCCTCAGTTCAGGAAGGACATTGAGACGCTTGAGAGAGTCCAGGGGAGGCAACGAGGCTGGTGAGGGGCTTGGAGCACAAGCCCTGTGAGGAACGGCTGGGGGAGCTGGGGTTGTTTAGCCTGGAGAAAAGGAGACTCAGAGGTGACCTTATCACTGTCTACAACTTCCTGAAAGGTGGTTGTGGCCAGGTGGGGGTTGGTCTCTTTCTCCAGGCAGCAGCTGACAGAACGAGAGGACACAGCCTTAAGCTGTGCCAAGGGAAATATAATTTGGATGTTAGGAAGAAGTTTTTTACAGAAAGGGTGATAAAATGTTGGAATGGTCTGTCTGGGGAGGTGGTGGAGTCACCATCTCTGGACGTGTTCACAAAAAAGACTGGATATGGCACTTGGTGCCATGATCTAGTTGAAGTGTTAGGGCATGGGTTGGACTTCATTATCTTGAAGGTCACTTCCAACCTGGATAATCTGTGAATTCTGTGAATTCTTTGTATGCTGACCTTTTAAAACAGGACAAAGATTTTCCTTTTAATTTTTCACTGTCTAAACTGCTAAACAGTATATGGGATTTTTGGATGCTGTTATTAGTTGATCATGTAATCTTAGTTCAA
Organism: Chaetops frenatus; assembly: GCA_013400775.1. Classification (NCBI taxonomy): domain Eukaryota; kingdom Metazoa; phylum Chordata; class Aves; order Passeriformes; family Picathartidae; genus Chaetops; species Chaetops frenatus. The sequence goes on from VZTR01011499.1 coordinate 42,428, forward strand.
ATGCACCATCTCAGTTGTAGTGGGTGTTTATTTCACACAAATTATGATGTATCTCTATCCAGTTACTGATTTTTCCAACACATAAACACACACTTGTGCTAGTTTGAACCCTGCTGCGACTCCTGAATTTATTTTTCCTCCACATAAATCCTAATCTTCAATCAATCTGTTGAACAGGTTGCACCATCCTCTGTCCCCCACAACTCCTGTGAGCAGGTGTTCACCTACAAACTCCTTTAGCACATGTCCCTTTCTCACTGTTTTGCTTTGTTCCAGCCAAGTCCCCCTATTTTTTCTGGTATATCTACACCTCATCCTCAAAATATCTCCTGATAAGTGCTTAATTTTCTGTCAGCACTGAGTGCTTCCTTGCTTACTGTTTGTGATCCTGTGTCTCTGGACAGGTTTTTGCTGAAGGGTCTATTTGTGCAGCTTGCTGCCCCCACTCATAAAACTTCTCTTTGTAGCATGGGCTCTTGTCATCAAATCATGTCTGGGAATGAAACTCCTTCATTCCTTCCAGATATTGGTAAATGTAGTGTCTTCCATCTACCTCCCTCATGCCATTGCTCTCTGAGATTGGCCCTAAGGTACTTGCTCTGTGTATTAGGGAGAATGGAAAACAAGAAAATGAGGTGTAAGAGGGAAAGGATTGCATGAAAAACCAGATGATTTCTGGTGGATACCTTGGAATAAGAATTTTTGAATTGATTTTATTTTGAACATGCTGAAAGTTTTAAAGAAGTAGACTAGGGAAAATCAAAGACGGTTAGATAAGAACAGGATTTATCTACCAGGATAAAACAGTTTATCTACCAGGATAAAACCTCAGCAATAGATATTTCTTGCTCAAGGAAAACAAGTTTTATCCTATTTCCAGTCAGAAGGCTGAAGACAAAATGTTTCTAACAACAACAAAGAAAAGGAAAAGATGATGGAAAGGGGAAATGTAAAGTGACAAAGAAAAGAGTCCCAGCTTTGACTAAAAAGGTCAAAGAGGCAGAATATCCCAGTGAAGTAAGGGTAGGTAACTTAGCAATGTGATCCACAAAAACTGAGAAGGACAAACTCTGGCTTATACCCAACTGAGGAGACTCAGCAAGTTAATGGAAAACTGAAGGTTATTTGTTTTTTGTATAGATCTGTGCAACTCTTGAGCTGCAAAGTGCAAAACAGAGGTGCCTTCAAAAATCTGAAGTGCCTTTCTACATCTGTGTATCTGTTAGCACTAATGGAAGATCCTGAAGAAATTAACTGTAAGCCAGAAGATTTACAATTGAAGTGTTTCATGTAAGAAAGCGATGTGCTTTAAACCATGATGAACACGGGTCATCAGTGGCAGGCACAGGCAGTAGGGAACTGGTGTGAGGTCCTGTTCTCCACGATATCCCAGCCAGAGAGTCTTCCACTGGGTCTGGTCCTAATGCTTCACTGGGGTTGGAGAAACTGGAGGTGCTGAAGGAGCAGCAGGATGAAAAGACACTCCAGCCGTGGAGAAGCCTAAAAGTGAACCCAAGCAGTTCTGCAACCCACTGCAGTGAGATGGAAAATGAGATCAGAGACCTGTGGAAAATATGGTGTGGAAGGTCCAAAGCCCACCCAAACTCCCAGTCATTAGGAAGATAAAAAACATTGTCTTGGAGAGTTGGAAACTCTGGTACTACCCTCTTCACTTCCCAATAGCTGCCCCAGGGGAGGCTGTCTGGGACCTCGACAAGCAGCATCATGGTTTCCTGAGGAGATACAGTCTTCTCATGTTCAAGCACATGTGAAAAGGGATCTTGGACTGCCAAATTATCACCCCTATTGAAGCAGTGCAGCTAACCCAAAACAATTTGTCCAGTTGCAGACAATCAGCACACTCACAGCAGACCAGCCTCACTCTGGGGCCCCTGCAGGGTGTTCTGAGGCCCCAGGAAGTGCATACTCTCTTGTTTCAAATCAATGCCTGTGGTTAGAAAATAAGCCTATGAATAGCTGTAGAACATCTGGGGATGTCTCACAGAATATCTGCCTCTAATCAGACTCTAGAGATTTTAAAGTTTAGATAGGATTCTAGGAATTAAAAAACTCTGCCCTGCTTTTCTTTCAAGAAGATTTGCCCTAAAAGATATACCTTCATTTTTACTGTTTTCTTTAATACTTATCCAAGCGGGGGAAGGTTTAGCCCCTGACCCCAGCAGCACCAGCCCCTGTGCAGGCCAGCAGGACGATGCACACAGCCCAGCCAGCCATGCCCTGCAACCGTGGGCTCAGGCAGCATCTGCTCAATGTCTCAGGTGGAACTTGCCTTTGGGCTACCTTTTTATTTCTGTTGGGGAGCAACACCAATAATTGTGTGGAAAATAAAGCCCAGTTCAATTTTCAGTTTCTCTCTTCTGTAATTAACAATAGGGAGATGAGTCTTCTGATGTCTTTGCTGCATGAGGGCACATAACCATCCACGTGCCACCTGGCATAACAAAAAACCGCCAAGGTTTTACTCTATAACTGTCAACATGGAACAAATCTTGCTTTGTGTCTATGCAGGATAAAAATATCTTCACTGTCATTACTGGCAAGCTGGTTAAATATCTCCCTTTTATCTCACAGGGAATGGGGACCATCTACCAGTATGGAGGTACTTGGTGTCCATGCCAGGTCCACAGGAGGTCTTTTAACCTTGAGCACACATAGGAACTCAGACACAACCATTCATTTCAGGAGTCCTATGCCTTTGGCTGCTGGCTGCTTTTATTATATGAGTGCTTTCTGTACCATGGTATTCGGAGATAAATAAACATTCCTATCTGGAAATAGTCTAATTCCTCTTCTGCATGTGATTCCCAGTTTTCTTCTACTAATTATTTCCCTGAAATATAATAATAGAGATTCCCAAACCGTAAGTGGAGGAATTTCTTCCTATTTCCTTAGCAGATTATATCTTTGTTATTACATTTCAGAGGAAGCCAGGGAGACAATTTATTAGTCTTCTAAGCCTTCTCTCTTGCCTTACCAATCTTGGCTAAAGATAATCCCTGTCTGCACAGTCCCTTAATGCACAAATCACTAACTCATAGTGGTGGGTGCCTGGCAACTGCTAACAAAGAAAAAGGGAGAAATCACAGAAATACTTGTCAAGGATGTGCTGGCAACAGACATCCCTCCTGCACTGGGCTCATTGGTGGGTTGGGTAAGAAGCCTTATTGTCTCAGTGCCAAGCAAACAGACTCCTCTCCATTCACCACTTATATTCCAAAGAGAAACTGACCTTTTTGTGCTGGGATTCTGGGAAGTGAGTTGGGGTTTTTTGGGGTTTCTTTTTTTTTTTTTTNGGGAAAAGGAGCTGGGCCTGGATGGTTTTGGTGACCACAGATACCTTCCAAAGCTACTTCCAAGTATGAGCAATGGAAATTATGATTTTGTGGACAGCCACATTTCTGGCTGTCTCTTTGCCTTCAGCCAGCCTTCGTGATCCAGCCGTGAGGTTTCTGAGTACTGCATTTGCTCAAAGGTTCTGCTTCAGTGCAACAGTGGGGAATCACACAGCTAGTGGTCTCATTGAGCTAAAAGAAGCTATGGGGAAAGGGAAAAAGGAGGGTGTGTCTATAAGAGTTACACAGAGTCTTGGTGTAAAGGCAGTACTCTTCAAGAATAGGAATAAAGTTAGCAAATCAGGAATGACCTAATCTTTTTGTCCATTTTAGTGGTCCAAGGGCTTTTGGCTAGCCAGAGTCCTGATACAAGCATTTGGTAAAGCTTGCTGTGAGTCTTACACTCTGGGCTATGCATACCTAGGTACAGAGACCCCATGGGGTGGTCAATAGAACTTGCTGCTGCAGCCTCACTCTGCTCTGATCCAATCCAGTTATCCACTGCTGTGATCCATGGCCAGTTTTCCGACTAGCTGTGTTATTTCAGTGTAATATCAAGCTGCCTGGTAATGACAGGCTCATCTAAAAATCTTGCTTTTCATCCTTCTTTTTCCTTTTCTTCACATTGAAATGAAAATTAGATACCAGAAATATTTTTTAACTCACTATCTTTTCTGGTCTCACAGCAAGAACCTTCCTTTGTGTTATTCCAACACCCCGCACAGACGCTACACGCTAAAATCTCCCCCGGCTGCCTTCCAGTCCCCTTTCCCTCCACCCCTTGGGAAGGAGTGGTGGGTGTCTCTGTGTGGCTGATGTTTGCATTTAGATAGCCTTCTAATGTGTGTGTGCTGCAACCACACGGTGCTGTGCAGTGCAGCTGCTCCCTGCCACCTGGCAGGGACCTGTCCTGTCACCTGTCACCTGACACACAGCAGAGCATTTGGCCTTGGGAGCAGCCTTTTGTCATTTCAGCTTTCATGGGAAGTAGTTTCAGTTTTTAAGCCATTCACTCAAGCCCAGGCTGCTGCTCAGCCCTGTAAACGGATTGAGCTACCCCATCTTGTGAAATCCACTTTTACCATTACCTTTATCTCTGTATGTCAGGCCTGAGAACAAAGCCTGGCTGCATTTTCTGGCTGTGCATTACCCCATTCATTCACTGCAAGACACAGGGCAAGCAGGCATGGAACACAGTCTGTTGGTACAAGAGGGGTTGATCCCTAGGAGCTGCTCTCCTAATCAGGGCAAGAGCTAAAATGAGGGTTCAGTGAGCTTGCAATGCACACTGCTGCACCAGTGACCGTGTACGTGTCACTTTGTCTTCCTGAACCCTAGCTGACAGTGGCTGAACACGAGCCAGGCTGTGCCCAGGTGGCCAAGAAGGCCAATGGCATCCTGGCCTGGATCAGCAATAGTGTGGCCAGCAGGGCCAGGGCAGGGATTGTCCCCCTGTGCTGGGCACTGCTGAGGCCACACCTCGAGTGCTGTGTCCAGTTCTGGGCCCCTCACTGCAAGAAAGACACTGAGGGGCTGGAGTGAGTCCAGAGAAGGGCAGGGGAGCTGGGGAAGGGTCTGGAGCACCAGTCCTGTGAGGAGCAGCTGAGGGAGCTGGGGGTGTTTGTCCTGGAGAAAAGGTGGTCACCTTATTGCTCTCTGTAAGTACGTTAAAGGAGGTTTTAGCAATGTGGGGGGCAACCTTGTCTCACAAGTAACTTGCAACAAGACAAGAGGAAATGGCCTCAGGCTGTGCTGTGGAGGTTTCGATTGGGCAGTAGGAAAGATTTCTTCACTGAAAGGGTGGTTAGGCATTGGAACAGGCTGCTCAGGGAAGTGGTGGAAGCACCAACCCTAGAAGCCTGCAAAAAAACCTGTAGATAATGGCACTTGAGGACATGGTTTACTGGTGGATTTGGCAGGGCTGGGTTAACGACTGGACTTGATCTTAAGCATCTTTCCCAGCCTAACTGATTCTGTGACTCTATTGTATGATTCCCGTGCCTTACCCCGCCACAGCCGTGTGCTGGGGGACAGGCTGTACAGATGAGCATCACTACATCCTAGGGACAGCGCAGCTCTGAAAACAAAAGGGATCATAGCTGACAAATGGGCATTTTGCCCACACCGTGGGGCCGCGGTTCCCGTCCGGAGCGCAGCAGGACGGGCTCGCTCCCGGAGCTGCGGGGCTGCGCGCCCGGCAGCGGCGGCAGCAGAGGGAGCGCCGGAGCCGCGCAGCATCTCGGCTGCCCCGGGGAGCTCAGCTTGCCCTGCCCCTTTCTTACTCTGCAAGCCTTTCCGTGGGTCGCTCGCTGCAGGTCGTTCCCCGTTGCCTTGACACGTGTGCCCTAGCTTTCCCCGTTCTCCTGCTCAGAAAGAGAGGTAGGAAGGCTGTGTTACCGACTCTAGAAACGGGAGGCCTCGTTTGGCCACGATGTGGCGACAAGCCTTTTTCTTAGCTTGTTGCAGTGTGATGGGTCCCTGGCAGGTATCCTTTATCTGCTGCTTTTACCTTGGCAGATCCAAGCGTGGGAAAGATTTCTGCTGCACTCCATCCCTCTCCATTTTTTTTTTTTTTTTTTTTTCCCACGCATACTCCATCCTGCTTCCCCTGCAGCACACATTTTGGTGGCAGCTGCTAACACTTTTCAACTCTGCATTTAATTAAAGACTTCAATATTGTCATTCTTGTAATTTCCCAAACCATGAGTCTGACTCCAGGAAAGCTGTGAAATAGGCGCCTAAAACCCATATAATATATTGGCTTCATCCCTTCTATTGTCTGGTACATAGGGTTTCTAGTCTGTACTCCAAGTGCGTCTGACGTGTGTTTAGTGTGTTTCGAGTTGCTGCTTAGGTGAAGGACAGAAAGAGCAAGAAGGAAAAATACTTCATGCTGTCAGCTCTCAAGAGAAAGAAAACAAATAGCTTCTAAAGAAAAATGACCAAAGATGGTCTCCTTCTATCCCTTATGGGCACCCTATTCTGCAACTTCCCATTTCAGCTCAGCACCACAGTGCTGCATCTGCTTATGACACCTCCCACGTTGTCAGCCTTTCTACAAGCACCAAGGGCTAGAAACTCCCTGGAGAATTAGTGCCAAGAGACTCTTTAATCGTTTCTTACCCACTCTAAGGCAAGAAATTATAGTTCCGTTGCCAGAAACAACTCGGCACTGGCAAGCTTGGAGGCTTACTCAAAATTCTGTATTTTTTTCAGGCACAATGTTAGTTGTGCATTTGCCAACATTTCCAGATGGGTTCACAGGGCCATTCAAACAGGCTTTCCTGTTCAGGTGGTGCAATTCAGCCAGAAGCAGGAGCTGTTGCTTCACAGGAGACACAGCTTGTTGTGGCCCGGATAGGGGGTGAGAAGGCAGAAACAGCTTCTCACCCACAGTAGATACAGAGAGGGTGAAACACACAGCTTTAATGTGGGCCCCACAATGCACATTGTACTGTTTGTGTGAGCAGAGCTTTCATGTCTCTCCCTAACATTTTTTGTCCCTACCTTCTGATCCCAGGATTGGAGTAGGGCAAAGCTGATTCCAGTGGTGAAATAGGAAACATCTTTTGCCCCTTCCTTGCAATTTAATGCATCTCTTAAGGTATCCTGACATAACATGGGAAGATGATTCACCAAGGAAATTCTACTCAGTGTATAGGTTTAGCACACTATGCACTACCTTTGCTCTGTCATACGGCAGGCATGAGGTACATGAGGCTACAGTCTATTAAAATGATGTATTCTACTGCTAGTTAACATAATGTTATTGCAGTTCACATTTTCTGGAATTTCTTTCAAAACCCTAGCTCTAACACTAGCTCCTCAGAATGCTCAAAAAAAATGTTGACATTTTCCCAAACATTTATTATGCAGGTAATTTCCCAAACCTCTATTTTAAGGGCTACCACACAGACCCACTAGTGAAAGAGTAGGAACACCCAACATGTTTCTTATTAACTCACTGCCCAGGAGAAGTGGGCCTGCTTCTGATTTGTGCTCCTCCACCTGGGCAGTACAGTGCCTGGGGATGTGGAGAGATTAGGGACAGACTGGCCCTACTCTTCATTGAAAACAAACAGACTGTGGACATCTCAGGCTTCCTCATCCTTTTATCAACCCCAGATATGGGGACCACCAAGTCTGGAGGCCCTGGGAAGGCATTTACATTAAATAGAGGTTTATAGCTTTGAGAGAGAGCAGAGCTGGCTGTAAATTCTCAGCTGACCACCTCCTAGAATATCAGGGCCTCCTGCCCCATTCCTGTACAGGAGAATGACTGATTCTCTGCTCTCATCCCGCACACCTAAAATGTGCCCCCAAGCACCTGGAAGGCAAGGTGAGAAGATGCTCAGCTCAGACAGGTGATGCACAATTCTCCTGCCCTCACTAGTGAGCCATACAAGTTTCCCAGATCTAGTCTCATGGTGTCAGCAGGAAAGGTGGCTAAGAACACAAAGGCTTCCTTCATGTGGTACCTGGTGCTGTGCCCTCTTAACTTTTCTTGCATACAATGCAGAAATATCACTTAACAGAGCCACATGCAAAGCATGAATCCCAGTGTTGCCTTCTAGAGTCATCACCTCTGGAAAGAATGCCAACCTGATTTCTGAGGGTTTTAAGGGAGGAGTATGTGCACTTGCCCTTTGTGACTAAGTGGAAGAGAAGGATGGCTGAGGGAAAGGGTACTGCCAATACTCATGGAGCAGGGATGGAGGGCAGAATTTATGTTCCATGTGAAACCTACTAAAGCTATGGGTCTCCATAAGACCTCCCAGTCTTCCCCATCACATCTCATTTACAGATGCAACTAGTTCTATAATCCTTTTTTTTTCCCAAGGGAGACATCCTGGCCCAGCACACAGTCCTCAGACAGCTCTGCTGTGCAGGATCTGTTTTCTCAGATCACAGTATCCTGCCTTAATATGCCTGCAGAAAGCAATTAGGAGAAATACTTCAGCACTGATTTATATAGCAATGGCAGTGATCATTGCTCACAAGAGCATGAAGCGTTAAAAACAGGAAAATAAAAACCCAGAAATGGAGGCAGAGCAACTCCTTTGAGGCATGAACTGGCTGTGCAGTGGCTTTTCATGTGGAGGGCTGCTGTGACCTGCCAAGGGACTTGCCATGCCCACATTCACTCTCTCTCTTCCCCTGCTTCGTCTTGGCTATCATTTGCTTGCTCCGCTGGCCAAGGCTTTGTCTCTGAATGGTGTGTCTGACAGAGTGGTGTTATGAAAATCACACTTTCCTAGCAGGCCAAGAGCAGACTGGGAGAGCTTGTCCCTGCTCCCAACAGACCCTGGTTCTTGCATCTCCTGCAGTTTCCACCCCCTCTCAGTTTCTCAGTTAAAACTGACTGGGGAGGTCCCACAGCAGAGCAGGGTCCCAAGTGTCAGACAGGGACAGGGGCTTACAACTCTAAGAGGCAGCATGGCAGAGGTTGCAAATTTAGACCTTAATGAGAAATCTGGGAGGGAATAAAGCCATTTATCAAGTGGTTGGGGGGAGGAAAATGGCATATAAGAATTAGGAAGTATCAGGTACAGGACAGATTTTGAAAGTTTGCAGATGTTGAGTGAAAAGTGAAAAGAGTAAGAAAAGCTGAAACAGAGAACATGAATGCAATTTCAGACCATGAAACCATCTTATCTTTCCTATCAGGCACTTCTGTAACAGCTTCATTTTGAACAAGAGGAGATGATGTCCTGGTGCCCTTCTCAAGGGGAAGTAGATCTTTGCAGGATGGGGGAGGGCAGGATGATCAGAGCTAAACATTGTGTGACCTGTAGTTATTCACATCCGTGTTCTTCACCTGTATTTGATGAGGGACTTTGTCAGGCTGCTGGTAGTCCCTACACCAGACCAGCCCCAGGGACAGCACCAGGGCTCTCATGGGGTCAGCTGCTCCCCTGCTGCTTGTCCTAATTCTAGGTGAAGACTACTTTGGCCCAGAACCAGAAATGTAGAGGACCATTAGTGACTGCACAGAATACTGCAATTTGGTCCAGTGATCCCAAGAAGTCGGAGAGCCATAAAATATGCTGAAGTTGGTAACCACATCTGCAACTGCATGAATGCCTTTGCAGATGGCCAGAGGGCACTGATACAGTCATAGAAAGTCTTCAGTCAGCAGTCCCTCCCAACAAAATCCTGAATGGAGAGGAGCCTTACAGAGTGAGAGACAGTTCTTGTCATTTTAGTAGAAAATCTCTTCCCTGGACTCATGGCTTTTACAGTTAGCTCTCCCAAATTCTCTTAACATTAAATCACACATATGGAGGAAAAAAATGTCTCAGGCTTTCTATGGGGATCATAGAATTGCAGAATCATAGAATGGTTTGAGTTGGAAGGGACTTAAAGATCATCTAGTGTCAACCCTGCCCCTTTATGGGCAGGGACAACTTCCACTAGACCAGGGTGCTTAAAACCCATCCAACCTGGCCAAGAATATTTCCATGGATAGAAGAGATAGTGCTGATTCTTGTGCTGGATCCTTCTGGTTCTTAGTGCACAAGCAGATCCCCCACCCCCCACACCACTTCCAGCAGATAGAATTTCAAGTGACAATTGTCTAATGAAAACAAGGCTGTAACTCTCCAAATAAAAATAATTTCAAGTATCTGCTTGCAATCTTATAAATATTCCACAGTCTCTTTAATTCTTCAGCACCGAGGCTGAAGCCTCTTTTCAATTTTTATTTTAGGCTTTCGGACATTAAAATTTTACTTGTATTATAGCCACTTAGTGCTCATCAAAAATGCCACTGTTTTCAGGTTTAAAACAGGAGGAACTCTACAGTGAAAACATGTTTTCACTGTCAAGTTACTGTGATGACTATCTCTGGAGCAAGTTCACAGTTCACATTTTCACCTTTCAGCAATGAGGAAGGGCCTTTCAGAGAGGTCAGCTTTTGTTATGCTGTGCTCCTCTGACCCATCAGACACTTTTCATAGGGCCACAGTGGAAACAGAAGAGCCCAGGAAAAGCAATTTATAATATAATCTAATAATATAATTTAACATGTTTTAATGAAATATTTGTTGAATGCCAAGCACTTCCCAAATTTTTTACATTGCTACATTTTTTTTTGTTCACTTGGTTTTCAGATCTTTTAAATACTTTTGGATCAACAGAGCAACAGGAATTAGAGTCTGCTGTTACAACGTGCTATCAAAGGTTGTCCTGCTCCTGCAAAAAGGTCAGAATTTACTCAAAAAGAAGAGAAAAGCAGCAGCGTGTATAGATGTATTCAACAAGTAATAGCAATTAACACAGTACAGCACGCATAAGAGTGCTTAGTAAATGTGTGAAGTCTGAGTCACCTTTTAAACAATGTTAAACATGAGTATCCCAATGAAACTTCAAGCTTATCTACTGCAATTTTATCAGTTCACAGTGTGTTATTTTCAAAAAGAGCAGTTTAGTGCTGCTGCATGTAGAATGAAGTCCAGTGTGTGAAGGCCAGTAAGCGTGTTACTTGCTTCAGAACATGGTAGTGATACAATGGCTAACCAAAAAATCCTTATTCATCTAAATTCTTACTGTGCTATTTATATGCATAGAGAACTGTGGGTGTGCCTCAGGGCATTTATGTTTAAGATTTAGGAAACCAGGGGTGTGATGTCGATAGGAGAGAAGAGCAGATCAAAAACCAAGCTCTGAAGAAGTGCTGCCAAAGCCTATGCAAAATGAAAGAGGGACACAGAGAGGAGACAATTGCAGGTGGGTTTGTTGTAATCAGGTTCATTTTAGCTTGGTTTAGAGGAGAAGGAGGACTTCAGTAATAGTAAGGAATGACTACAAAAAGCAATTTGTGTACTTCATGCTCCTGTACCTATTCAATCTTCAGTTACTTCCATGGTGACTGAGACATTGGTGCCATCTCAGCAGCTTTCCAGACAAGTGCCCATGTATAATTTTAGAATAAGCTGAAGCTACTGGTGGTCTCATATTATGTCTCTGGTCAATCAGGAGCAACCACATTGGTATTACTTTTCAAAGGTCTGTTTGCTGTATCAGCTCTCCACGATGTCGTAGAGCACAGGATCAGCACCCATCTCCTGGCACCATCCCCTTCTTACCCCAAGACTGTTTCCACCAAAGCATTAACTGTATGTGCTTAGCTATGACCCTCTTGCACTCCAACAAGGCTTTCTAGGAACCCACACTGCACTGTCACTTAGTTTAGGATCTTCAAAGATCCCTCTCTTTCCCACTGAGAAATGCTCTGTCAGATTTAGGAGGGTGTTCACCATGCTCATGTACTCTTTCTACAGATAAACCCTGCTCTAAGGGGCTGCTAAGCAACACTGTGACTGCTGCACTGACTGATTCCTCGCTCAGCATGGAAGCCTGGACAATGTCTGATGTAGACACCTGAGGTGGGACTTCCTTGTCCTCAGTAGCACCCTTGTGCTCTTTCTCAGACACTCAGGGGCTTTCTTGTCTTACCAGCTCAAACAGAGCTCCTGCATATAAGCGAATTTCACTTTTGAAGATGATGATTAGTAAAAGAATTACTTATATTGCACCTGGGAAGCCTGTCAGTCCAGCTCTGACAAAAAAATGCCCTCTAGCCAAAGAAGTCTCTTCAGAAGAGGCAGTTTCTCCAAAAGAAAGATAAAGCAGTTTGGAATAAGAGCTGAAAAGTATCCAACTACTTGAATATAATACCAGAAGATTTTCTATTTTTAGTCAAACTGTTTTGAGTAACTACATGTACGTAAAGGAGAGGGGAGAAGGGTATTTTGGCTCTACTTAGCTTAATAACACCAAAACCACAGTAAATTCCTGCCTCTACTTTCATTATCTACAGTGCTTCCTTCACCAGGACTGACAGCTTCCTTCCCCACCAGATCACATCACTGGCTCTCACCAGTGAATTCACATGTTGCCTGGTTCATATGTGATATGCTAACTAGAGACCTTCTTTAAAACAGGCATTTATGAGTCACTTGCTATTCAGCTATGCTATCAGAAAAACACAGTTTGAATAGATAAGTGCACGAAATAAACACTCTTAAAACACTGAATAATTTTCTCTGACACTATCATTCTCAAGTCTGAAAATGCTGCAAGTTCCCGGAGCAGTGCAGCCTGGTTTTATCACTGTGAGCACATCTGAACACAGGGCAGGGCTATTTTATATTCCTTGTCATGACAACTTTGACCAGCACCTCTGGAAGCACAAATCACATCCCAAGGCAACATGCCCAGCTTCCCACTGCTGACTGCCAGGCTGGAAAAAACTCACCTTTTCCTACTGCAGGAGCTGCTAAAAGGTAGAGATATCAACAGAGAAAAAAAGGGAAAAAGAAAAATACCTCTCATGCCCACAAAAATGCATGTTTTTTCTTTCAGCTTGTTTTCACATTAGAGCACAAATTTTCAGTACTTAGATAAAATTATTTCTTTCATAAATGAATTTACTGCCATCAGCTTCCTGAAAGCAAGTTTAAATCAGTTATCCATGACAGGCATTTAAAACCCTCCACATTTCTAAGCCCGCATAGCTTCAGGTAGAAGAAAAAAACACCCTTTAGGCATGTAACTGCACATGCCCCATGACGTCTACATAGCAAGATTTTGACTTTCAATTGACTAAATTATGTTATGACCAGGTGGCACTGCCATTCCTTAATGCAACATGTGATGCTGGTTGCGTTGGAGGTGATTCAATAGAGTCAATGAGCTAAAATTATAGCAGGCACTCTCTGGTTCCTGTTGTTCTCATTAGGAGCCTAAATTTCCAACTTACATTTATGATTCCAGTTATAGGAGAGCTAGATGCAATTCGCACCTGCGTAGGAGGTACAGGAAGAGCAGTGCTCTGCTTACGTCTCACTTCCAAGCAGTGTTTTGAACAGCTTACTAGTTTGTACTGATTCTTGGAAAGATTCACACCTATTTTTGAAGGAAGCAAATCCTCTGCACACTTGGAGGTTTACAGTGGTCCTGCCAGGGGACAGCACAGATTCAGACCTAACCATGGCCTCCTCCTGAACATGGCAAAGATGTCAGCTTCATCTCTCTATTCTGTTCCAAACATCCTAAATTGCTGGGTGGAGCACAGGATTGTGGCCAAGCTAGAGACCTCAAGCTTTTGCAGGATATCAAGAAAAATGGACACATCAAACCAAAATATCTTCTTGCTTATGCTTGTTCATAGCTTCAAGTCATGAAAGAAGAAGGAACTTAAGGCTATGTGTAAGTCTCATCCCTTTGCATATTCTCCATCTGTCCAAAACTTTCAAGTGCTGTAAGAGTAACTTGTGAAATAAATAGCCTCTGGCACACTTTTTGATTTCATGCCAGGATACCTTCTGTGTGGCTCAACTAAAAGCCTGGGTCAAGATGTAATACTGCTGTGGGAAGTGAAGTCTGAGTCTGTTGTGAAAAAAGAGGTTGTGAGGTTGGTCAATGGATGTCAATACCAAGGGACTTTGGGAATACTCTTTTCTCCACAGCAGAAGGAACCTCGGTCTGGTCAGCACCAAGTAGCCTGGACATGAACAACCCAAGGCAAAACTCTGCTGTGGTCAGACTGATGATCATATCCTGCAGAAAAATGGGCAAAGTGAGTGCTGTAATTTTGCCTGTGACAGGCTGGTATGGTTCACACTGCTGGAGAGGGAATCACACACACTCACCTGAGAGCTGTGCATGACCTGTGCAGGCAAATGAGGTTACTCCAGTTTGCCTTACCCTGCCACTGCTGCTTCTATACTATTCTATCCATAATCACCAGATGTCACAATGAGAAAGCAGAAAACAACACGACTTTGTTTTTCCTACCTATAAAAAGACATGAGTTCATTAGCTTTGTTTCATTTCCCCTCTTTCTGGCACGTTACATATACCGGTTCAGAATTTGGATGGGAGGGTATCAGTCATTGCTTCAAATGGTTTGGCATTAACATGTCACCAGCGTATCAGGGGATTCATCAAAGTCAGGAATAGCAGGTGACTCACAGGCAGTGTCTGTGCTTTTGTACATCCCAGGTTCAGGTAATGCATTCACTCATTGGATTTTGTGTGTCATGCAAGTGAGATGGGGGATTTGTCAAGGCTGAATCCACCTGGGTTTGGCTGTTGGAGCAGAGCCTCCACATGGTGCAGCTCCCTGAAATGGCCCTAAGGCATGTGTCCTACTTGCAGTTCTGAATGGCTGCACCCAGGACACTGAAGGGCACAGTGTGCATCATCCCAGGAGGAACACCCATGCTCACATGGCTGTGGCTCACTGCACAGATACACCCTCAAAGAGCTTGTTCAATGGTTTGTGCTGTGCAATTCCCATCCTAATACGTGGACTCTGATCTAGGTCAGCAAGCTTGCTTGTTACAGGGGTAGCTGACAGAGACTGTGGGAAGAACTTTGTGCCTTGCAGTCACTGCTTTTCTACATCCTGAAGGAAAATGGAATGTTTTTTCTCTCCCCCACCATCCATCTTTTCTGCTTCCTTCTCCAGTGTGGCAGATGGAATCCTCTCAGAGACAGACACGATTCCCCAAGGAGTGCCTTGCTCTGTATCAGGTGTGAGTGAGTTATGAGTGTCCTGGGGACCTGGTGGAGGGATCTCTGACAGCTCAGCAGCTGCCTTTTCACTTCAGCAGCAAAGAACAGCATGGTGTTTTCAATACTGTCTCTAATTATATATGGGAGAGGTAACCAGCACTAGCACTAAGGCACTCAGAGGCAATACAGCTATTACCACATTTCCCCATGTTCCAGGTACTATCCAGTCTGCAGAGGAAGTTCCTTGGGTTGGGAGATCCCTCTATGGGATAGGGCAAAGCCCTGGGCTTTCTCCAGAAGCCAGAGGAAGACAGCTTGCACAGCAGTGCCCATCACTTTTTATTTACTTTTCTATTGCTTTGCAGGACCCCTCCCCTTGGAACAGACCGAGGCTCCTGTCAGAGCCTGATGCCTTGTGTCCAGGTCAGCCACTGCCCTCAGACATTGCTATCTGCTTGAAACATTCCTGTGAAGAGCTCTCTGATGCTATTCAGAGGCCCCACCTACATTTTGGTGCCACATGAAATTACTTGCTAAAACTCAGCCAATGGATCAATTTTCCAGCCTGGAGTTTGAGCCTGGATTGACTGCCTGCAGATACCACCTTCCCTCTAGAAGGAGAACAAACCACTCACCTTAGTCACTCTTGCAGACTTGGTTTTTGGGGGGCCTGTGCACAGCATTCCCACCTAGACAGCCCACAGTAAGGCATGATGTGGGCATCAAAGCTTATTTTTTCCCACTCAGCCCACTTCTGGTTGTGGCTATCTCTCCAAGTGCAGCATGAGGAGAGGTAGAATCAAACAGGGCTTCATAGCATGATCCAAATCATAGAACCTTAGATTTAACATGTATCCTTGCAGTCAGTAGTAAACTTCTGCCGTGTCTTTTTCAAACAAATGCAAATGGCTTCATTGCAGGCAGATGTTCTTTCCATAGATGCTGCTCAAAATATGGGCTTGAGGCCAGGTTTAATCCCTTTCCAATTGGATCACCAGGCACTGAGAACTAGCTTTTTAAATTTTTACACTGCTGGGCTTCCCTGATCCATCCCACAATTGTACCCGGGCAGTTGAGTTTGTTTAACTTTTCTCCTGGGCTGACATCTATCAAACTCAGCTTTTTACCTTCTGTTGTTGTTGTTGTTGTTGTTGTTGTTGTTGTTGTTGTTGTTGTTGTTGTTGTTGTTGTTGTTTTTGTCACGTTCCTCCAAGCAGAAGAGAAGTCTGCTGGGTGCTTCTGTGCAGGATGTCTTCCTTGTTCTGCTGGACCACAGCCCGCTGCCCACCGAGCAGCAGAGAGCCTGTGTGCATGCCGTGGCCCTGCCCACTCCGTCCTGCGCAAAGATGTGATGGATTCAGTGTGAATGCAGCCACACCTGCCCGGCAGGGTGGGAGGTTGTGATGACAGCACACCCACCACTCACACTGGGCTGGCTGCTACACTCTCTGGCGAGCGTCATCCCCGCTGTTTGCGGAGATGCCTTTCCTGTGCACGCACAGGAAGGGAGCAGACACCAAACATTAGTTGCTTCCGTGCACATTTCTGTGTCTCTGCACAAGCCCACCTTCAGTGTCGGTGTCATCAGTGATGCTGGGCTTTGTGTGGCAGTGCTTGAGTCATGGGCAATGTTCCCTGTGGGTGACTGTGCTCTGGGAGAAGTACCTTCCCCAGGAGTACAGGAGGCAGGCCAGAGATCCCACATGCTCTGTGTATACTTCATCCAGAGCCACCAGAAGGAACCAAGAACTTCCTGCAATCTGGAATGGGACAGCTTTTTCTTTGGTGAGAAAATGGGGCCAAAATCCTTTGGCTTAAATGCTGCAAGGGTTTATTTGTAATGCCGCATCAAAGATACACTTTATGGTTGAAAATACCTGTTGTTGAATGATGTTTACCAGGAAGGAACATCTGAGGAGGTTGTTTCTGGGAAAGTCAGAGACAAGAGAAGAATGTTTGTCTGTTATGTACCAGTATCACTCCCTTCAAGTATCCGTTCCAAACAACCTAATATGGTAGAGGTGAGTTGCCCCACCCTAGCAATAGCAAAGAGAGCAGAACAACAAGCTTCACAGTGCTTAACCAAGGAAGCTGAAAGTGTGAGAGTATCGAGATGATGACTTATGAAGTACAAAGAAAGAAACCTCATGAGACCAAGGAAAAACAACAGTGATTGAATGCTCCAGCCTGAGAGGAGAGGATGCACATGTTCAGCAAAGCTGTGAGTGCAAAGAGTTGCTGAGAGGAAAGATGTGAGAAGTGATAATGAAATGTAGTGAATATGGTGAACTGTACTTAAAATACAGTTGACAAGTGGCTTAGTTCGGTAGAGCTGTGAAAGAAGTGGATTTAGAGGGTAGTCAGACTGAGGCAGTAGCCCCTCCCTTGACTCTGCAACCTCTTCCAGCAGCTCCTCCCCTCCTCCTGGAGGCTGAGAATCACTTTGGGAAATAGGTTTTGTTGCAGCCTAGCTACTGAAAGAGGAGGAGAGATGTAATCCCCTTTTCAGTGCCTGACAGGAAAAGGAGGTAACAGGTTTGAGAATGGGACTGTGTAAGCTAGGAAGATAAATATGCTGCTAACATAGCCACAGCAGTAGGCCTTTGCCCTCTGCTCATAGCATAGGATTGGCAGGACAAAAAAAAGCACTCTGTTTCTCAGCATTATTTGGGCCAAAGTGGGTTGTGGTAAACATGGCTTTGGGCAGTAGTGCTGGCAGTAATTCCCTAGAAAAGGGTAGGAAAGGGGTGCCATTCTCTTTACCACTGTTGCTGCTGCAAGTTCCAGGCTTGCACAGGATGCGCACTGGTATCCATGAAACTTACTGACCATCAAAGATGAACAGAGATGAAGAGATACAGATTTCATGTTTTGACTCAGTAGTTTTCAACATGGCCCTATCAAATCTTACTGCCAATAAATTTGTCATTAACAAAAAACACAGATAAACAGTGACAGAATTCTACAATTTTGTTCTGTTATTATCAGAACATTATTATATTCTCTCTTCCTTTAGACTGAACAAAAGAAAAAAAAGAAAAGGAAAAAGGGAAAGGGAAAGGGAAAGGGAAAGGGAAAGGGAAAGGGAAAGGAAAAGGAACAGGAAAAGGAACAGGAAAAGGAAAAGGAAAAGGAAAAGGACAAGGAAAAGGAAAAAAGAAAGNAAAAGAAAAAGAAAAAAAAAAGAAAAAGAAAAAGAAAAAGAGAAAAAGAGGAAATAAATAAAAAGAGGAGGCAGTATTTTACCACCCTCGCTAGCCTGCATAGCCAGCCTCTGTGACCACTTGGCCATCTCACTTTTTCTGCAGCTTGGGTGAACCCTGAGCCAACCCCACTGTGAACTTACTCTGTTTGAGTGTCAAGTTTCAAGTCTATTTTAATAATTGAAATGCCACTACCTGTTTGATCCTGGAGACTTTCCTGACTGCCCCAATGTGGAGTATATGGCATGCTTTTAAAGTGCAGGCAGAGTTAGCTCTGTTTCATGATTTCCCCATGGCTCTGTTACTGCGAGCCCTCTTAAGGAATGTCTGAGTTGTGTTCCTCATATGTAACCCAGGAACTTCTGAGCTTTTACATGCCTCTGTGAGTGTGTGTTTGTTGCTACTTCTGCTTAGCTATGTAACATTTTTAAATTTTGCTTCTAAGCCATGTCCACCTTGCTGCTTATACCCAGAGCAAGGGAGATGGTGCCTCAGGGCTGTGCTCATCCCCCAGCCCTCTGCCCCCCTGCAGCAGAGCTGGAGCTGTGGGACCAGCCACATCAGAGCACAGCTTCTCGCTGCAGCCTCTACTCCTGGCAAAGGTGAGGTCAGTCAGAGCCTGAGGACTTGCACTGCATCTGCCAATGAACATTCACAGGTTCCTTCTTGCTGATGTTTTTGTAAGGGATGTCCTTTCTCATAGGCAGTCTGACCAGACATTCACTCCTGGTAACTGCTGGAATTGCTCTAGGGCAGAGCCACCAATTGGCTATGGAGGGCTCCTGTTTTCTTCAGAGCACAACTGCTGCACTAGAGAACCATATTTATCCATACATTCACACAGAACTTTGTCTTTTCAACAAGTTTTTATCTATCTATCTATCTATCTATCTATCTATCTATCTATCTATCTATCTATCTATCTATCTAATTTAAATCTATCTATATCTATCTATATAGTCTATCTCTGTCTTTATATCTCTACCTGTATCCATTTCTATCTAGAAAAAGCATTTATATGCTTTTTCACACCAAGCATAGATTAGAAACACAATAATCTCCCTCAAGGAACTAGTTTCAAAAGCTCACTTAAGTAGTAGTGATTTCTGTACTGTAAAAGCTTTTTGGAAAGCCCTAACTTGCAGACATACACAACTGTCTCTGCTGAACTAAAGTGTGTCAACTGATGTCAAAAAATCAACCACCATCATAAAACAACCCACCATCCTGATATGGATAATTACTCAAAGTAATCAGACATCAATTTCCCTCAATGTCAGAGGAAGCTGATACTTTATCTTAATGAGAAGAGATGACAAAATAAGTTGTAGAGGGACTAAAATAGGATCCTAGTCTGCCGTGGCAGTGTTCATCACTGCATTTTTCCAGGGGCTGACTTACTCCACATGAGCTATCCTGTAGATATTTCTCCAAGAACTTTTTTCCTCCTTGTCCCAGCAGTGTGACAGCAGAAGGTTCCTCCCTCACCCTCTAAGTATGCTGTGGCCCCGCCTCTCAACACTTGCTGAATGTGCAGCTTTGCTGCCACCCTAAAGGTCTTTCCAGCATCTCTTTATCCACCCTTTCCCTCTGTGCTCAGATACTACCTATATCTGGGCCAGGATTATGCCCTTGTTCACTTCCCTGCATCAGCCATCCCTGAGAGATATCTGGGTGGGAGTTTGGGACCAGGCAAGCAGCAGAGCCAGGTAACTTTGCACAGTGGACCCAGAAGGCTGCAGGGCACCAAAACCCAGGTGGTCCTTATTTTGCTGCAAAGTGCCTCATGAGAAAACTCTTCTTTTAAATCTTGTTATTTAATAGATTCTCAGAAACCTCATATTTCCCTCTCCTCTAACAAGCAAGATTGTGCTGCTGTGCCAGCCATGCTGCAGATGTCAAAGTTGTGTTCCCTACTGTGTGTTTGTTTCCTCTTCCCGGAGATCCTTCATGTCACCTTCACTTCACCTTGTATGGTGCCTTCACCTTTTGCCACCTACCACTGTCAGCTACAGCAAGAAGCACAGATTTCTGCTCACTTCTACACACTGAGCGGTCCTTCCCAGAGCCTGGAGTAAGAGCAGCAGTGTGGATCAGCAGACGTGCCCTTTGGCTGTGACAGAGGATAATGCAGCCGAGCCCTGCTTACAGCCCCACTGTATTAATTATTAATGAAGCTGAACATAAGAGCAGTTCATCTGAAGCAGCACAAAGAAGAAAGGAATGATTCATACCAGCCCTTGCTAATGCCTTCAGATTTGCTGGATTTCCAGTAGCCCAAAATTAAATCCCCATTCCCTCCCTTTTTCTTTCTAAATCAGGTACAAAGCTCTATCCAGCTAGAGGAAATTTCAATTTATCAGAGGCGGAATGGTCTCTATATGACACCATCAAGTCACATACAAAACAGTCCAATAGCGATACCTGGAAATGCAACATGGGGTTTTGGATAGGAAGTCTACTTCAAAGGGCTTTCAGATCTATTTTTCACAATAGCATGCTGTTCTGTACAGAAATGAATGTGTAGAGATTAGCATGTGCCCAAGGCAGCGTTTTCTCCCAATATGAGCACAAAAAAATCCCGTTGCACCAGCCAGTGACCGGCCAAGCTGCTCCTCTGCAGTGCCATGGCAGCATCAGGGCAGCAGGATGTGCAGCCCAGGGCTGTGGCACAGCTGGCAGCACCCCTGCACTGAGGGTCCCTGTGGGGGCACCACCTGTCCCCAGAAAGTAGTGGGAATGTACTGCCTGCTGCTGGATACCCACTGAAATTTGGGGGGGGGGGGGGTCACTGGGATTTGACCCCCATTCCTTCTGAATCCTGTGCAGTAGAGGAAATTTTGGGTACTACCGTGAGGATACCTTTTGCTGAAAGGAGCCAAATTCTTATGTCTGCTCCCGAAGGAAAATAAACACCATTAGTGATGCTGAGGAGCACTGCAACTACAAGGACAGCTGCAGAACTCTGCAGAAATGCATCAGAAAATTGTTCAAATTTATCTAAAAAGACCCTCCAAGTTTTCAAGTTGGCTGTGGGAAACAACAGTACAGATCCTAAAACATCACCCTGACTGCTATGCCACACCCCCCACACTCATCTCCACAAAACAGTGCCATTGCACTTGGTTGTGATTTTCACCACTCTCCAGGCACAAATCCCTTAGGATTCTGCAGCACATCAAAACTCTCAGAGAAAAATCTTGCACTGCTACGCTCAGTTTCTCCAGCCTGGCAGCTTGTGCAAGCTGATTGGCAGCAGAGGAGTTCCAGGGTTGCTGCTGCAGCCATCCCACAAGCAAAGAGTGCTCTGGGCTCCCACTCACCTGGCTGGTGGAGCACTGGAACCAGCAAACCTGACAGACCAGAGGGTCTGAGCCCTGTTGCCAGCTTACTCAGACACAAAGGCTGAATGGTTCTGCAACAACATATTTTTAAAGGGAGTCCCCACTAGTCTCTCTGGACAACAGCAGCAGGCCTGGGAGAAGCACCAGAAAGTATTAATATTTATGGAGGGAATTCTGGTGAGGAAAATACGGACAATGATATCAAACATTTCTAATGACGCATGAACTTGAGAGTTTATTTTACTTACCTGCAGGGAAAAGACAGCAAACCATAACTAGTTCAGCTGGAAGTTATGCTGCTGAAGGCTTTTTCAGCTTGGAGAGAATAATGAATAAATTGAATACTAATGGTGTCCATTATTAGTAATTACTGACTGTGGAGGAGGGTGCTAGGAGACAGCCCGTGTCCTGTGCCACCGCTGGGGACACTGTCTGTGGACCACATCTGCCCTGACCTTGCCATGCTGTTGAGTGCTGCAGATCAGAGGCTCCAAACAGTGTAGCACCCCACTCCCATTTGGGAAAAAAGAAGATTTAAGGGCCTTTGAAATTTACAGAGTGCTCCAGCTGCTGCTGGCTGGCCCCAAGCAAGGGGGCAGCGATACTCCATGGCAACCCACAGGAGCACAGCAGATTTCTCTCTGGGGCGGCTGCTCTTGACAGCACCTGTGAGAGTTTTGGGGGTGCACTTCATTGCTGAGGGCAATGGCAGCTTTTAGGGATACCCACCTCTCCAGTGGCTTGAGAGCAGCTGACACTGAAGCCTGCATGATGCATTGAGCCATGAGCACTCAGCCCTGACCCTGGCTGCACCACTTCTACGTGGGCAAGGAGCGACTGCGCAGGCCAGGAGGTCAGTGTGTAACAGACACAGAACGCAGTGAGGGGCTCTGGTTGTGACCTGTAGCTCCTCAGTCTTCCCCAGAGCAGCAGGGGCTGTGGTTGAGCCACTTCTTGAGAGAGGGCTTTTTTTTCTTGCTTTCCTCACATTTCTCCCTCTCTGCCCTCAGTTCACCCTCGCTGCTTCTCAGTGTGAAGGCCCATATGCCAGCTGCAAAGGAGGACTTCAGAGGACACAGCTGGAGTTTGGATCCCTGATAAGAAATGTCAAATTCCTGATCCCGGCTGCAATAATCTCTTTTTCAAACATTTTTTTTCCTTTTTTTCCCCATACATTTCTTTAAAACATTTCTTCCTTCTCTCTCCTCACCTGTGTGTTTCCCTGGGTTTCATACTCCACTTCAAGGCAACCTCAGACAGACCACTTCTGATGGGTTTCAATGAGATCTTGTCTTGGTTTAACCCCAGGCATCAACCAAGCTCTACATGGCTGCTTCCCTACAAATGGGGCCAGGAGGGAATCAGAAGCGTAAAAGCTGGAGAACTCATGGGTTGAGGTACAGACAGTTTAATAGGGAAAGCAAAAGCTGTGCATGCAAGCAAAGAAAAACAACAAATGAATTCATTGCTTCCCATGGGCAGGCAGGTGTTCAGCCATCTCCAGGAGAGCAGGGCCCCATCACACTAATGGTGACTTAGGAAGACAAACACCATCACTCCAAATGGAGACAAATTCCTACTTCTTCCCCTGACTTTGCATACTGAGCATGATGCCACATGGTCTGGGATATCCCTTTGGTCAGTTATGGTCACCTGTCCTGGCTGTGTCTCCTCCCAGCCTCCCAGGCAGCCCCAGCCCCCTCACCAGTGTGGCAGAATGAAAAGGCCTTGGGGTCTGTGTGAGCCCTGCTCAGCAATAACAAAAACATCTCTGTATTACCAACTCTGTGTTCAGCATAAATCCAAAACAGAGCCCCATGCCAACCACTGGCCAGAAAATTAACTCTACCCCAGACAAAATCAGCACAGAGTAAAATAACAAATTTATTTTAAGTTCTTTAGATATTTGGCTATTAGTTTTTTGGAGTCTCAACTATCAGAGGATCCTGAGGATTTTAAGCTAACTTTAACAGTCTCTGCCTAGCCCCATGCAATGATGGCTTACAGGCATTTGCTGCATGCCAATTCCTACACATATTCAAAACATGCCACTGTAGTTTGACTGCTACATGCTGCAAAACCTCTACTTTGTTTTCCAGACTTCTTCTGATAAACAGAAAATGGTCTCTGCTACATATTAGAGATGCTGATATTGTAGGCATCTGAACTCAATGGATGTTAGAGAAAGATGAGGGTAGGACTGAAAGTAAAATGACTGATTAGTTTCTGATCTCAGAATTTGCTGTCTGCCCATCTCAACAGCACTAGACAATTAACACTATCTGGTGTCCTATGTCTTCTCACTCTTGCTTTCACTAAGAGCTGTTTACTCAGGTGTGATGTCTCCCATGCTAAGGGATTGTTTATCTGAGACAGGCATCCCACATTTTTAGTCTTTAAAGCTGAGATTAACTCAGTATTTTATCAAAAAAATCTTTTAATTTGTATATGTACATCTTAACTAGATACAGTTTTTGCCACCACCACAGTAAGTTCAAGGAACTCAAAATATTTGCTTTGCTAAAAGGCAAAAAAAAATTACAGCTTTGTACCCAGGGAACTGAGACAAAAGTCATACTCAAACTCATTTCTCCTCATGTCCATATTCAAACTATGGGGTATCTTTGACGAGATGATATTATTTCTGTTGAAGAGTATTTCTCCCTGCTCAGATTTTGCTTCCCATTTTTCACTCTGATTTCTAGTTGGTCTTTGTATCGCCCTTTATTGCAGATTTCTCAACCAGTTTGTCAGGAGAAAGCTAGAGATTTTCTTTATTCTTCAGACTAAACGAAATTGAACTAACTAAAGGCGTTTAAACCATCTTTGAAATTTTCTGATTCTTTTTTTCCTGGAAAAACCTAAGCAAAATTAATCACAGCTGGAGAGAAATTGGACTGATCATTCCAGTAAACACTACGTGTGCTAGTAGCTGTGACTTTCATTTTCCACATTGCAGAGAGATTAAGCAAACAAAGCTGCAGCTATTCAGACTATTTGTCCCATTAGGAAATAGAAGAGTCATTTGTTCATAAATACACTGAACTGCTACAGCAGCAGCTGTCTGCACTGAAACAGGGGATACATTTCGGTCTTGCTCTGAAACTTCTCTATTCTGATTCATTATTTCCACGCACAGTGACTGACAAAGTAGTGCCAGAGGATGTAGGAAGGAAGCAATGAGCTACTGCTGCCAGCTTCAGGCTTATGCACGGCTGTGGTACCTGATCTGCTTACTGAAAAGGTTTTAGTACTGTCAACAATAATTTGGGAGGACTCCTTCTTCCTTATAATAATAGGCATGATGTATGCAAGCCATTTTCGTATTAGGGCTGCTGGAAACATGTGAGGAGGGGCCTGACAGGAGTAACAGACACCATCTAATTTATCCACTCACTGCAGCATCTTTCATCTTCCCCACACAGCACTTTATCAGCATTTTCTGACACAAAGGCGTGATTAAAAAGGAGTCCCAAGAATTCATTCTGCTTGCAAACTAACCCCTAAAACCAAGGAAGAGTCTAAGAGACTTAAGGGAAAAAATGAACATAGACTTCTTTTTTTGCCACCAGAGACTATTTTCGATTAAACAAAGAGTCCCACAAAAACTCACACTGATCCTGAAAGCAAGGCACCTTAAAATGTGCCTGAAAACCACTTTCAGAATTAGATCCACATCAAGACCATATTTCTTCCTCAAGAAAACACTGTAATTTATGAATTTTATTTTTAAGAGCAATTTATTTTTATCATCCATTTGGAATAGAGATTGTGCCAATGTTTTACTGTGGTACACCATTTTTTGATTTGGTTTGGTTTCTTCGTGGTATCCCAGCATATTGCTCCTCTAGACAATCTCTAGACATCTAGATTCTTTAAAGCCATTGAAGCCAGTGGTAAAATTTTCCTGAAAACCAAGGTTGTATGCCTTTCCATTATAACTATACATCACACCTTTGTGGATTAGGTTCCTTAAGAAATACCATATTTGATTGACTTTTCCAATTTGCTCACATTTATTTTGTATGCGAAACATTATTCTGACAAAATACAGTAATCCAATGGAAATGTCTTTTCTCTTAAGCTGTCAAAACTATGGGATGCATATAAAAAAATTTAACTCTCAAAAAAAAATCAAATACAGTAACTAGGCAGAATCAACACATGCTTTTATTTCCATTGCATATAAAATTTCATATGAAGGTATTGATGTACAGTACTAACCCATAGGCTGTAAGAGAGGCTAAGAAACCAGTGAAAGAATAGCCATGTGCAATGTTCACACAAGTTGCCACTCTCAAGACATCCCCAAAGAAAATACCGAATTAAAACTGTAACAAGAAATTGTTCAGGATTTCTGTTGTTGTAGTGTCCCTTTTAGACCATATAAAACAAAAGCATTCGAATTCCTTTGGGCCAGGGCTGCTAAAATCTACAGTTTGTGTCAAAAAGGAGATTCTGTTTTTTCTTGGAAAAGAATCTCTCCTTTCATGAATAAGTCGCAAGTTACAAGGGCTGGGCATCACTGGAATGGAGAAGAGGTNAACCTGCAAACCTAATAGTAGTGTTATTAAAACATCTAACAGTTTACTGCTCTTCTGGAGAGCTAGTGCGCTATGCTACACACACCTGCACAAAGCTTTAGCTACACCTATATAAAATAAACTTTGGCTACTTGTAACACTAATATTGGAAAGCATTTCCAAGACTGAAGTTGAATACCCTACTATGGATTCTGCTTATACAGTGATCATTTGTGCTACTAAAGAAGAGACATTACAGACAATTGTAAAAGTGTATGAGTTACACCCTCTTAATTCTGATCATTCCATTTCACAATATGCATTAAAATCAAATGTTTATTAGAGATGCTTTCCAAAGCTGTTTCGGTGCATTTCAGCACTGAAATGCAGCATCAATTATTTATCTTTTTTAGGAACAAAAAAAATGGCTGCAATAATCCCCAATTACAGGCTGTAAAAAGATATTCAGAGACAATACAATTACATTACTAGAAGTCTGCAAAAGCTTGAACTTCCAGCAGGGTCAAGAATGAAAATTTATTGTAGTATTACACATATTGGCTCGTAAGAGTATCCCCCATCAGTTAGCAACTAAAAATATGGTAGAAATGCCCAGCCCTAGCCCCAAGGCTACCTTACTTTCAAATGCAGCTAAACAAGAAAATATTGTTTAAAGTTAAGGCACAGCCCTGGGACCAAAGACCTGCAGCTTTTTAAATTGATATATCTTTATGTATTTTATACTTTTCTTGAATCTTCCATAAACGAGCTCTATGATGACACTGAATATATTACAGGAGAAGAAATGTACAAGGAATATGTATACACAATAGTCATTCTCTCACCAAGAGTTTCCAGATACAGCAACACCACCCTTACAAGGATGATGTTATAATAAGAACTGATAATTTACAATTAACATTACAGTATGTACATTACAATAAATACATGGTTGTAAACAGAGACAAACAAGACTGTATTACAGGTAAGGTCATTTGGTGAGAAAAATGCATGGCACAAAAAATAAATAACGCATTTGAAAAGAACTGTCAAAGCTTTCTATAAAATCCATTTCATTCAAGTTTTTTAACTTCTGAATGCTATTTGTTCTATCTATATTCTTTCATTATCCTTTTTAAATGACACAAAACAATTTAAGAATTTAAATACAGCATTACTGAGTACAGCAAGTTGCAAGCTAAAGTGTACTGTTATAAACAAGGTGATTTTTTCTTTTTTCCTCCCATTCAGTATCCATTCACTGCATTTTTTATGGCAAAAATATTCACAACACATAAAGCCACTTGTAAATTGTATTGTTTTAAAGCAGTGTACAATGCTAAAACACACTTTGGCAAAAGAGGAAAAAAAAAGATTGTACAATGCATTATATCCCCAACTCTAAGAAATGGTATCATCTTCTATGATTTGATTGTCCACATGTACAGGTGTATATCTCACAATATGGTTTTATGTTTATTTACTTTCAATTAGTGCAGAAACAAAACCTTCCAGGTCCTACTGGTTATTCTGGAATTTATATTGCTTTTCCACTACTGAGGTTCCAGGCACTCTTGGGGGCTGAAAGAATTTTTAGATGGATCAGGTTCAGCAAGAAATTATGAAAAAAAAAAAGGAATTTTAAAAAAAAGTCAAAACACAAAAAACCCCATGAGTTGTCATCATTCTTTTACTCCTTCTGCATCTTCTGTGCTAAGGCCCTGTGAGGGCTAATGGTAAAGAAAAGTATGACCTGGATAGAGAAGAATGCAAAATTTATTTAGAAGTTGAACTATTAGCCAATCACTGGAAAACGGGTTTTTATTCTAGATTGCTGGTAATTTAAAAGTACCTGTATTCATATCTGCAAATTTGCTACAAAAAATCCAAAGGGAAAATAATGGCTCCTGCTATCACCTTCTGTTAAGAAATTGTCTTGATATTGTCATTTTAACAGAATTTTACAGTGTGGGAGTCTACGAGCCTCCCTAGGCAACTATTTCCCGTCTTCTACACTCAAAACTACAATTCTAATGAAGAGTAAAGTGGAGGAAATAAAATCTCTTCTTCCATGTGACCGAACAACAAGACTGAAAAATGACAAATATGAACTCCTACCTCTCTTTAGCTTTCCAAGTTATGGAAGCTTTCAGTACCAATCAAACTGAAAGGTAGAATTCCCTTAGCACAAACTGGATAAAGGATGAAAAGATCTAAGATTGAAATAATATGGAATAAACTACAATTCTGATGATGCACTGCTCACTTACATAATAATAGAGAAAGACGAGACTGGCCTGGCTCTTCTTGCAACAAAGACATGAAAAAATAACACTAATCATTATTTTTATGTTGAACACCTCTCAGATTAGCAAATGGTTTAACTAGATTGCTACCCAAATTAAAAGTTACTGGGAGTCATAAATTGGAAACACTATACTAATGCTTTTTTGCACCAGAACAAGTATTTCATACATTGTATTAGTCTGTTCTGATTTAGCACTCTATAGCTCCCAGACAAAAGCAGTCTGAAAAACCATGTTTCAGAGGAACAAATCTTATTAGAATAGCAAAAGTGGTGCTTTTGTACTGATGGCAATTCATTACACTTTTTACAGGCTCTGGTCCTTTAAATCCTGGTGTTAGTGGTCCCAGCTGATAGCACTGGGACTGCTCCTTGTAGTAAGACAGAGTTGGCAGGATCAGGCCACTATGAGGGTGAAAGCACTATGTAAGCCCACTAACATTTGGGAAAACTGTGATGAAATAACAAATAAACAAAAAAAGCTATCATACTGAAAAGGTTTTATGTAACACAAAGAGTATTCATGGAACTCACTAATATATAAAATAATAGACTTACACCTCAATACTACCATGACATTCTAAGGTGCAAAAAAACCCCCTAAAAAACCCACAAACAAACAAACACCAAAAAAAAAAAAAAAAAAAACCCCAAACCCAACAAAAAAAAAAAAAAAAATTTA
>VZTR01011501.1:0-14952 GCA_013400775.1 Chaetops frenatus
TGGCAAACACAGCCCAGGATCCAGAAAAGCAGCGGCCCGGTCGTTATGGCAACCCCCGCCCGTGTCTGTGAGCGCCTGGCAAGCGGCCCCTCCATGCCGGGTTGTCACGGGCAACCCCAGCCCTGTCCCAGCCCTGTCCCGGCCCTGTCCCGGCCCTGTCCCGGCCCTGTCCCGGCCCTGTCCTAGCCCTGTCCCGGCCCTGTCCCGGCCCTGTCCCGGCCCTGCCACATCCCCTACCCCCGCCCGGTGGCACCTGCAGCCAGCTGAGGTGTCCTGAGATGTCCCTGAGCCGGCCTCAGGGGGATTTTTACCTCTCCTGGCTGCTCCTGGTTTGCCCCGGCACCCCGTGGCTCCCTCCCCACACAGGTGGCTGCAAGGAAAGGCCAAAAGTCACCCCAAGCCCTCTCTGCGAGGCTGAGCCCTGCCCTGACCCCCCCCCTGAAGCAGCAGATGGCTGAGGGGTGAGAGCAGAGCTGGGGATGGGGGTGTCTCTCAGAGGGTTTGGGGTGGCAGGCTCTGGCGTGTGGCACAGGCAGGGAGGTACAGCAGTGATGCCTTGCATTTTAACTTTCACATTTTAACTTTCACATTTTAACTTTCACATTTTAACTTTGACATTTTTCCAACCCTGCAGTGCTCAGGGTGGGACTCTGCAGGGTTTTGTAGCCTGGGAGCTGCTGCTCTCTCACGTTAAGATGGACACAACAAAGCCTCTCCAGGCCTGCTCTGCAAGGACACCCAGCCTGGCCTGGGCCCAAAACCCAACATCCTGCAAAGGGGGGGCAAACTGAGAATAATTCCATCATTAGCTAAAGGTGTAATTGGGGAATTNTCTGCAAATGGACCAAAACCTAGAACTGTGTGAAGAACTCATGACTTGTCACCCACCTTGGGTGTGAGCAGCCTCTGGCTCCCCAGGCTGGGCCTTTGAAGGCCTTCAAGTCAATCTCCACCTTTATTCCCTCACTCCTGTCTGGTCTCTGTTTCTAAGGAGCCACTTCAGGCATCAGCAGCAGCACCAGGCACCATCCCAGGCAGGGGTTTGAGATGTGGGGATGCCTGAAAAGTCTGGGTTTGGCTTGAGATGATACAAAAAAATTCCCAGCTTGGTGATGCTGCAATGATCAGCCCTCACCTGATCCAGCTCTGTCAATGGCCCCACCAAAATCCCCAGCAGAACGGGACAAAAAGAGGGAAAAAAAAAAGGGAAAGAGGAACCAAAGCCAACAGCAGAAATGAGAGCAGGGCAAAATCCTGGGAATGCTGTTACATAAAACTGTTCAGAACAACTTCTGGGATGCTGGGCTGGCCCCAGGCTGCTCTGGGACCCTGGGCCAGAGGATCAAAGTGAGGCACAGCAGATCCATCCCCTGCATCCCTTCAGGTGGGGTTTTGGCCAAATGTCTTGGGGTGATGCTGTGACACCTCCTCTGCACGGGAATGAAACCCCAAAACTCTTCCTCTGCACCTTTAGGGTGAGGGGTTTGTGCTGAAAGGTGTTGTTAACCCCATGTCCAGCTATCAGCAGTGCAGGATTCTGGAGCCTGGAAACACTGATCCCTCTGGAGAAGTTAAAGGAGAAAAAGCTGCATGTTTCATTTCAGTCCAAAAAAAGAAAAAGAAAAAAAAAAAAAAAAAAAAAAAAAAAAAGGAGTGTGAGGGAATAAAAACCTGCAAATAATTGACGGGTGGAAACGCCAGATTGAAAAGAAATTTCTGGGGAGTTGTGTTTTGCTAATGAGGCAGCTTGTGGAAAGGAGAATTCAGCCTGAAGATCACAAAAACAAACTCCCAGAGAGGAGCAAGGACACTGAGGTGGGACAGTCCCCTGAGGACAGCAGTGACAGGGCCAGGAATTGGTCCCTGGGCTGGGGGTGAAGCTGATTTCACCTCCCTCTTCCCCCTCTGGAGCCCAGATTTCCAGAATCCCCTTTCCTCAGCATATTCCTTATGGAAAACCTGATTTTCCTCCATTTTTTCCTCCAGCAGGACTTCCCATACTCTGCTTCCCTGGGCACAGCAGCTGCAGCTCCTGGCCCTGTGTCCCCAGAGTGCCCAGTGACCCCCAGCAGGACACAGATAACCTCAAATACCCACAAACACCCTCTGGAATTCCCTTTCCCAGCAGGAATTTCACCTGCCTCTGCACAGACAGCAAACATAAGCCGAGGCAGGTGAAATTCCTGCTGGGAAAGGGAATTCCAGAGGGTGTTTGTGGGTATTTGAGGTTATCTGTGCCCCTCCTGCTGTTCCCAGAGTGTCCCCCCTTTTCCCAGCTGGGAAAGGAGGAATGTGGCTCACAGCCTTTGGCAGCCCTGCTGTGCCACAAGCTCGGCTGCAGCTCAGTCAAAGCCAATAATTTGATTATTTCTAATTATTCAACTCCAATTCTCTTCCCCTTACTTACTCCATGACTTAATTCCTGGTGCAAAGGGCTGCCTTAAGAAACTTCTATTGGGAGATTCATCTCCAGGCCAGGCAAAAAAAAAAAAAAAAAGCCCAGGGATCCTTGCTGATCCCCCAAATTCTTCTCATCGACCTCTCAGGCCCTGCCTGAGCATCCCTGGAGGGGCTTTGCCCAGGGAAAGGCAGGAACCTGCAAGGGTTCTGGAGCAGCCTGGATCCCAGATCCCTGCAGGTGAAAACCCCCTGCAGGAGCTGGGGCAGCTCCCAGGGAGAATTTTCCACCTGGATGGAACAGCTTTGGGGAAAATCCTCGGGACAGAGAACTGGGAAGGAGCTGCTGGGATCTTCCAGGTGGGAAGGGGCTGCTCCAGGGGCAGGGAGGGGGCAGGGATGCTCCAAACCCCGCTCAGCTTGCAGGGGACGAGGTGAAGAGAAGCAAAACAACACCAGAGAAGCAAAACATCTCTAATTCCTTGCTGTTCTAAAGGCAATATCCACCCTGCTGCCAAACAAACCCAAATTCAGCGTGAGCAGGAGGCCAGGCTGTAAATCAGCACCCCAAAAGCACAGAGCCCTCAGCAGCAGCCAGGCTGCTCCTGGGCACGGCTGAGAGGGGAATTTGGGGGATCTGGGAGTGCCAGGATGGGAGAACATCACTGAAGGAAGATGGGAGAGGTGTCTGCACACCCAAAACCTCCTTCAAACTGAGCATTGCAGAGCAACTCCCCCAGAATTCAGCGCTGGGACCCCTGAGCCACCACCCTCTTGGAGTGTCCTCTCCATCCACAAACCTGCCCTGGGTGTGGATTTTGTCACCCTGCAGGGACACCTTAGAGTGTCCTCTTCACACACAAACCTGCCCTAAATGTGGATTTTGTCACCCCTCAGGGCAGTGCAGATTTTGTCCCCTATCAGGAACACTTTGCAGTGTCCCCTCCACACACAAACCTGCCCTGGGTGCAGATTTTGTCACCCTGCAGGGACACCTTAGTGTCCTCTTCACACACAAACCTGCCCTAAATGTGGATTTTGTCACCCCTCAGGGACACCTTGGAGTGTCCTCTTCACACACAGCCCTGCCCTAAATGTGGATTTTGTCACCCCTGAGGGAAGTGCAGATTTTCTCACCCCTCAGGGACACCTTGTAGATGCTCTTCACACACAAACCTGCCCTGAGTGTGGATTTTGTCACTCCTCAGGGAAATGCAGATTTTCTCCCCTATCAGGGACACCTTGGAGTGTTCTTTCATACACAGCCCTGCCCTGGGTGCAGATTCTGTTCCCCCTTCACTGACACCTTGGAGTGTCCTCTCCACACACAAACCCGCCCTAAATGTGGATTTTGTCCCCCCTCAGGGACACTTTCCACCCCACCACTGTCAGGGATGCAGAGCTGGGGTGCTCAGCGCTGCCTGGCTCAGTAGCAAAGGGAATAATTGGAATTTACAGGGAGATCCAAATACCTGAACGCCTTTCCTGGCAGTGCCTCCTGCTGCCATCAGCACCTCAGACTATCAACGACCCCAAAACGCTGTGAGGAGCCTCCCTCTGATCCAGGGCAGGGCAGAGGAAGGAGGGAGATGGGATTTTTCAGGATTTTTCAGGGAGAACAGGGCGGTGTCTGGGATGCCTGGCTCACTCTGGGAACAGGCCCATCCAAAGCCCAGCTTCGGGAAGGATTTTGCTGCAGCCTCGGCAATAAACCAGGGCAAGAGCCAAGCTCCCATCCAGCTCCGGGAGGCTGAGCACTCCCAGCTCCTCCCTGTGCCAAGAGGATCTGCAGGATCCGAGGTTGGGTTATTCCCTGGGAGGCTGGGCTTGGAAAACTCCCGAGGTACTGATCCCACTGCTCCCCAAATCCAATTTAATCCAATCACTCGAAACCCCTGGAAAACTGAAAATTGCCATTTTCCCCAGGGCAACACTGGAGACTAATTCAGAGTTCAGGGAGTAGAAGTGGGGTGAGAGCCCAGTTTTCCTATTTAAGTGGGGAAAAAAGATGCAGGGAAATGTCACAGTCAGCTCTGGCAGGATCACAGAGGTGGAACCCATCGGAGCCTCTGAAATTTGGTGACAAAAATCAAAGGAAATGAGAGGGGAGAGGCTCCCTAAAGGCTGATCCTGATGGGCTTTCACCTTCCCCTTGCCAAATGTAAATAAATGTAAAACTTCCAGTGTGATGAACTAAATGATCATCTCTAAACGACTCGAGTGTTTTCCAAGCCCTCTCGTTGCTTCTTGGGAATGATTTCACTGCCATGAAGTAAGGGATGAATGGGAATGTTACTCATGGAAAACACAGCTCGTTTATAACTTTATTTTAGACATTTAAATTAGCAAGGATCAGCTCAGTCCGACTGGAATAATCGTTTTAGCAGAGGAGTCAGAAAAACAAATGCAAAACCAATGCCTCACCCCAAGTAAAAATTCCCCTACAGAACCCTCTCAGCTCCCCCCTCCAGCTGGAAATTTGTCATGGCACAGGTCCTGGATTTGGGGAAGGGAATCTTTACAGCCCCCATGAAAATGAGCTCCAAGTCACCTGAAAATCCTCACCTGCACCTGGGGCTCTGGGCTCTGCTCCCTTCAGAGCAGCTACACCTGGATTTGGGACACAATTCCAGGGAGGAACCAGGATGGTGTCCTGGTTCCCAAAAATGAAAAAATGCATCTGTATGGCTGAATTTGGCCCACTTTTCACGGCATTTTTATGGGAAAAAAACTCTTCTTATCCCTGGCAGTGTCCAAAGGCAGGCTGGACATTGGGGCTTGGAGCAGCCTGGGGCTGTGGGAGGTGTCCCTGCCCATGGCAGGGCTGGGATGGGATTTCAGGTCCATCCCAACAGAAACCAGTCTGGGGTTCTCTGAAAGAAGGAGAAAATGCCACGGCCACTTAAGGAGGGACATCAGGAACACCTCTCACACCAGGAACACCTCTCACACCAGGAACACCTCTCACATAAGGAGCACCTTTCACACCAGGAACACCTCTCACACCAGGAACACCTCTCATATCAGGAGAACCTTTCACACCAGGAACACCTCTCACATCAGGGGCACCTCTCACACCAGGAGCACCTTTCACACCAGGAACACCTTTCACACCAGGAACACCTCTCACATGCTCCTGGAGTGAGCCCTGGGAGTGCCACGAGTTCCGGCGGCTCCGGAATTGAGCAAGGTCTCCCATTGATGTGGAGAGGGAGGCAAATAAACCCCAGGACTTGGGCAAATAAGATGGAGGGGAAGTTGCACAAGATCCTGGCACAGCTGGGACTCCAGGGCTGGGATTAAGTCTGGGAAACATCCCCTGGGCTGTGGCAGGAGCTGGGGGTGCCTGTGCCAGGTCCTGCTGCTGGCCCAGCTCCCCAAGGGCACTCCTGGGTTTCCCCAGGGCTCTGGGAATGAGCTGGGGGAGCTAATTAGCAAATTGAGTTCTGTATCCACAGAAACATTCCCTGGAATCACGGAATCTTGGAATCACAGAGCCACTGAGGTTGGGATGAACGTCCCAGACCTTTGAGTCCAACCATCAGCCCAGCACCACCTCGTGACCTCCAGTGCCTCATCCCTGGGTTTTTTGAACACTTCAGGGATGGTGATTCCACCATCCAAGGCTGGACAACTCTTTCCATGAAGAATTTTTTCCCTGAGCCTGCCCTGGCCCAGCCTGGGGCCATTCCCTCTTCTCCTGTCCCTGTTCCCTGCCAGCAGAGCCCGACCCCCCCTCACTGCCCCTCCTGGCAGGGAGTTGTGCAGAGCCACAGGGTCCCCCCTGATCCCCCTTTTCTCCAGGCTGAGCCCCTTTCCCAGCTCCCTCAGCCTCTCCTGGGGCTCCAGACCCTTCCCCAGCCCCGTTCCCTTCCCTGGACAGGCTCCAGCCCCTCAGAGTCCCCCTTATCCTGAGGGGACAGCTCAGTGCCACTCCTGGTGCTGTCCCAGCAGCAGCAAGGCAGGAACATCCCCAGGGCTCAATGGGAATGTTCCTGCTGCTGCAGCCAACTCAGCTCTGCCTCTGGTTGCTTTTCCTAAAAATCATGGGAAGGGAGAGATGAGCTTTAATTAAAGAAGGTTTATCTGCAAATCTCAGAAGTGCCAAGACCCTGGCTGACCCCACGACCTTGATTTATCCCGTTATGTCCAAAAATTGGGATTTACATCCATGAAAACGTTCTCTTCTTTCCTTTCTGTGTAATTTTTCTGTCTCGTTCTGCTCCTGGGTGACCAAGCCAGGAAAGCCAGGCTGGTGCTGTGATATCAGCAAGGCTGACCCATTATCTGCACTACCTTAATGTTATTTTAATATCGTTTTCATGCAATTGCAGGAGTTCAAATGGGAATGTTCCTCCTCCTCCTCCACAGCAGCAGAACCCTGCCCTTAAAAGCACCAAACCCAGGCTCTGCTCAGCAGAGAGGAGTCCGTGCCTGGCAGAGGGTGGATGGATGGTCCTCGGCTAAATTCAGGATTTTAACCCTTCCACTGCACAGACTGAGCACTGCATTAAAATCTGGTGTGGCTGCTAATTATAAAACCCCGTAATTACTGCCCAGAGCACAGGTTTTACCCACAGCCCCTTGTATTTCCCATTCCCAGCTCAGATGATGCCACGGAGCTCCATCCCAACATCATTTCAATTCCTTGGGTGCCAACATTTGCACAATTTCTCTGTCTGCAGCTTCAAAGTCACATCTGACAGTCCTGAGCATCTCATGGCTGAATTTAGATGACTTTTCACGGTGTTTTTATGGAAAAGAAATAAAATTCTTATCCCTGGCAGTGTCCAAGGCCAGGCTGGACATTGGGGCTTGGAGCAGCCTGGGACAGTGGGAGGTGTCCCTGCCCATGGCAGGGCTGGGATGGGATGGGATTTAAGGTCCCTCCCAACCCAAACCATTCTGGGATTCTCTGAAAGAAGGAGAAAAGCAGTGGCACAAAGTGCTGCCATCCTTTAGTGCCTTTCATTCGAGACGCTTTGAGGTGAATTAGAAAATAACTTTTTAAACCTCAGTGAGGGCCAAGAACAGAAAAGAACAGAGATGTGTTCATCTTGAACCAGTCAAGGATGATTTTAACATCATTTTTATCATAATTTTAAACGATTATTTTTATTCCTTGTTAATGGTCAGTGTGGAGTGTAAATGTCCACATAGAAAATGCAGAGTTATAAAATATTTGGGCATTTTCTCTGAGGATTCTCCCTCTGGAGAGTTTTACCCACCCCAAAATCCCCTCCCTGTGTGTCCTGTCCCAAATCTCATCTTCCTGTGATCAGGACTCAAAACTGAGCAAAAAATTGGAATTTTACTCCACCCCAGCCACGATTTTCCTTTTCTTGGTGCTGGGATCAACCTTTCCACATCCACCTAAAGCCTCCAACTGCTTCCATCACCAGGAAAAAAACCCAAATTCCTCTGCAGAGAGAGCCCCAGGGCAGGGCTGGGAGGGGTCCCTGCTGCCAGGGGTGAGTTTTATCGAGTATTTGTCAACCCCTTAAACTTAGTTTTAACTCCTTTGGAGTGCCAGGAATGAGCGGCACCGCCTGGGCAAGGACAGAGCGAAGGGAAGCTCTGAATAAACCTGTCAGGGAGATGCTGAAGAGCCCAATCCATCACCCAAATCTGCACCCAGCACACCCAAACCTCCCCATCTCCCCCTCTTCCCACTCCCAGGGTTTGCCAAGGCCCGGGATCTGCAAAGCTGGATAGGCAATATTCCTTTTTTCTTCATAAATAATGGTAATGACCCTTCTCCCTTCTCAGTCTAAGCCTGGCTTCCTTTTCATGGAAAACAAGGAAAAGAGGAGGAGAAAAGAAGAGGCAGCCTGCCAGGGATCTGAGGGCTTCAGGAGCTGACAAAAGACAAGAGAATTTGGGCTGGGTTTCTTTTTTTTTTTTTTTTTTTTTTTTTTTTTTTTTTTTTTTTTTTTCCCTGTTAATAATTTTTAAAAAGCAGCTTTGCAATGCTGAATTCACAAGTTGTTATGGGAACTGGCAGCACAGATGATGCCCCAGAGGAGCACTGAGCGACGTCTGTAGGATCTGGAGGGATAAAAATGTCACACCAATGTCTGCACCGGGCAGGATTTCACCTGAACAGGGCCCCAAAGCACCCCTGGCAGTGCCAGGGCTGTGCCAGCACCCAGCCATGGCCCGGGCACCACATCACACCCAAAATGTGCCACCGTGCTGCCCCAGGGACAGTTTGACTCTGGAGTGAAACGGGAGAGTTTGGCTCCCTGAGACCCAAATCCCCTGCCCGTGTCGGATCTCTCCCTCCTGTGCTCTCAGTGCCAGTTTTACCTCACCCCAGCCACGATTTTCCTTGTCCTGGTGTTGGGATCAGCCCTTCCACACCCATCTAAAGCCTCCAGCTGCTTCCATCACCAGGAAAAAAACCAAATTTCTCTTCGGGGAGAGCCCCAGGACAGGGCTGGGATGGGTCCCAGCCCCGGGGAGAGGATCCCTCCCTCCCACCGTGTTTGTTTATTATTGACAGCTCCTTCATTTCCCACACATTTTCCAGGAGCTCAGGGCTGGGAAATGTCCTGGCTCAGAGCTGGGTTGGTGGAACCAGGAGGAGTTTGGGATGCTGGGAGTGAGGAGGACACGAGGGGAAGGTTTTATCTCTTTGGGAAGCACCTCAGGCCATCACCTCTGTACAAATTACACCGTTCAACCCTCCTTTCCAGCCTCCTTTTGCATGGAAGGAGGGGGTGTGAGGGGTGGAGAAGGACTGTCCCCCTCTGCCCCAACTCCTCCTGTTCCCAACTGCTTCCACCTCGGTGCTGGACAAAGATTTTGCAGCTCTGCACAGGCCCAGGAATGCTGGAAGAGCTCAAAAACCTGAGAATTTTCCAGGAATGGAGACAGCAAAATCCTCTGGGGTGTTCTCAGAATGGGAAAGTTTCATTTATAAACACCTTTGTGCCTATGAGGGGCTGGAGCAGGTCCAGGGAAGGGAACGGGGCTGGGGAAGGGTCTGGAGCCCCAGGAGAGGCTGAGGGAGCTGGGAAAGGGGCTCAGCCTGGAGAAAAGGGGGATCAGGGGGGACCCTGTGGCTCTGCACAACTCCCTGCCAGGAGGGGCAGTGAGGGGGGGTCGGGCTCTGCTGGCAGGGAACAGGGACAGGAGGAGAGGGAACGGCCCCAGGCTGGGCCAGGGCAGGCTCAGCTTGGACAGCAGCAGGAATTTCCCCATGGAAAGGGTGCTCAGGCCTTGGCAGGGGCTGCCCAGGGAGCTTTGCAGTGCCCAGCCCTGGAGGTGCTCCAAAAACGAGCAGATGTGGCACTTGAGGACAAGGTTTAGTGGGTTCTGCTTGGGTTTAGTGGCACTTGAGGACAGGGTTTAGTTGGGCATCAGCTGAAGTTTGGACTGGATGATCTTGGACGTCTCTCTCAATCTCAATAATTCTGTATTTTCACTTTTCAAGAAGATTTACATCTCTCGTACTACCCAGGTCAGAGCTAGACCTCGGCGTTGGATTTATAGGTGAGACATAAAAGCAGCTGAAATTGGAATTCCAGCCTTTAGACAACGATCTCCACCTCAGGGGGGGGTTTGCAGAACACAGAAGCTGCTCCAGGCAGCTCAGGGATGTTCCCCAGTGACCCACAGTGGCCCAGTCACAGCAGCAGGCTGTGACATCCTTGGGCCAGAGCACGGACACCCCGCAGTGACCAGAGAATTCCAGGACAACAGTGACCCATCCAGGGATGGAAAACACGGCAGGTAGAGACAGATCCCAGGGACAAGGCTGAGCTCACACCAAGCTCTGTAAGCAGCCAGGTGAGAAACGCTCCCGGAGCCCGGCACAGCCCCCGAGCCCTCCTCAGATTTTGTGAGATTTCAGGGAAAACACTAAAAAGGGGTCGAGAGAGGAGCAGGGCCCAGCCCCACATCCCTGCAGTTTGTTCAATATTGGTCTCCCTGAGGTGGGAACGGGCTCAGCTGCTGGGCTGGGAGTGCTGGGGACCGTGGTTTGGGGATAGGATAACACCTGGGCTGTCGCTCAGAGCTGGGAAGGAAATCCAGGAGAACTCCACGGACACCTCCTGCCCTGCCTTCCAGCCCCTCCCTCAGGCCTTTGCTGAGCTGCTCAGGCCAGTTCTCAGCTCTCAGCCCCCTCATCTCCCACCTCCCCCAAAGCAGGCTCTCCTCACCCCTCAGCAGGGCGGGGGCAGCCTGGGGGGGATCCCAATCTGTTTGCCAGACATTTTTGGGTTTCTTGGTTTTGCTGCAGCTATCATTGTTTGTAATGGTTTCCCCCTCACCCCCTCATTTTCCCCTGGGCTCTCCCCTCCCAGTTTCCCAAAACATCCCTGTCAATCCCTGTTCTCCTCCCTTGGTCAATCCCTGATCCCTCTCTCTCCCCCACCCATCTCCCTCAGCCCCCATCCCTTCCTTCCAGAGCATTCCTGACAGTTGCCCCTCTGATGGGACCGTTCCAATGCGTCCCCTCCCTCTGCTGTCCCTCAGTGGCTGGGTTATGTGCCAATCTTCCTATCCCGAATCCACCCCTTCCTCCCCATTGGGTGCTGTTTACCCCTCCCACCCCCTATAAAAGACGGTGCCAGCCCTTGCTCGGGGCTCTGGAGCTCCCAGTCCCTCCACAATAACCCTGTTGTTGGCTCTCTGTCTCTGGAGCCCCCTGGCCGCCTTTACCTGTCCCTCTCCAGCTGGATCAGCAGCGCTGCAGAGCCGGCAATCCTCACACCCACGGCCCGGGGCAAGCTGTGCTCCTTCACCTGTCAGGAGCCCTTCACCCCCCGTGCCCCGAGCCAAGGCTTTGGGCAGCCTCTGGCAGCCTCGGCAGCACCACCCCACTTCCATTCCTGCCCACCTGCATCACCCCCAGCCCTCTCACCGTGGAAATTCGGGTTATAAATCAGGTGTGGGGCTTTGCCCTCAGTGGCTGTGCCTGCCCTCCTCCCGCCCATCCCAGCCTGTGCTCTTTATCATCTCTTTTGTTTTTCCAGCTGTTTTATTTTTCCAGCTGTTCTGTTTTTCCAGCTGTCCCCTTTTTCCAGCTGCCCTTTCGCCCTGTGCCAGGAGAGGGCTCTGGGTCTCCTTCCCCTCTGCAACCTCCAGCCCTCCAAAAGTTATGGGTCCATCCAGCGAGCACGAAAAGAAACATTTCCTGCCCCAAAACCCTTCTAGAAGCCCCTCGACTCAGACAGAAGATCGAAAACTCATTTGTGATGGTTTTTTTCCTGCACTAAAAGACTTTTCCTGGAGTTTGGGAGAAGGAGAGAACTTGGGATTTGACCATGGGACCTGCAGTTTGCATTTACCTCCTGATTTTCTGGAGTCTCTGCCAAGTGTCTGTGGGCTCTTCCAGAGGCCATAAACCCCAGACCCTGCCTGCTCTGCAGAAGCACTTCAGGGCCTGAGGAGCTCTGCTCTCAATTCCAGATTCATTCCCAGTCAGAAGGAATTTTCTCAGTGTTTGCTGGGTTTTCTCTTTGTCCAGGACACCAAACCCTGCTCCACCTCCAACAGCAGATCCAGCTCCCTCCCAGAGTCCCAGAATTACGAGCAGACAGAATTTTTTGTTCTGAATATAAGTAAAATAAACAGATATTTAGATTTTTTTTTCTTTTAATTTAAGAAAATAACATTTGTGGAGAAGGAAAGCTAATAGACTAAAGATGCTCCACTAATTATCTAATTTTATAGGGAAATTGATTGAATCAATAAAAAAACCCCCACAGAACGACTTCTTCAGTTTCTGCTGGATCCTCTGGAAATCTGTGATTACTTTTATTGGAAGGTTTCTCAAGTGAATAACCATTAAGGGCAATAAAATGGACTGGCACAATGTAAGGTGCCAGGTGAGTTTTCCTTTAGTACCTCAGGAAATTGGATATTTTCCTCAAGAATAAAACTTAAAAAAGGGATTTAATCTGCTTTGGTTCTCCTCCTGCCCAGCTCCTTCTCCTCTCCTGGAGCCATTTCCCACTCATCCAAAATGTCCCAGCTGAGCTCTCCATCCACCACGACCTCCTTGGCTCCTCCCTGCCCTTCCACCACTTCTGCTCCACCAGGAAGGCAAGAGGAGAACAAAAAAGGCTTTTTCCTTTTCCTGATGGGGTTCACAGATGTCACAAACCATCCACATCCCTCCCGTTTCCAAAAAACCTGGGGAAACTTGGCAGAGCTGGGGATAAACAACAGGCTGAGAACATCTGAGAGGCTCCTGGCAGGTTCTGACCACTCCTGGGGCCCTCCAGAGTGTCCAGAGGTCACCCTGGGCTCATCCCTGCCCCTCCATGGATTTCTGGCCTCAAGGACACCTGAGCCAGGTGAGTGAGAGGACCTGGGGCCCTGCAGAGTGTCCAGAGGTCACAGCTGGGATCATCTCTGCTCCCTCATGGATTTCTGGCCTCAGGGACACCTGAGCCAGGTGAGTGGGAGAGGATGAGCAGCCTGGGGCCCTCCAGAGTGTCCAGAGGTCACCCTGGGCTCATCCCTGCCCCTCCATGGATTTCTGGCCTCAAGGACACCTGAGCCAGGTGAGTGGGAGGACCTGGGGCCCTCCCGAGGCCACACTGGAGACACCCCTGTTCCTCCATGGATTTCTGGCCTCAGGGACACCTGCCCAGGTGAGTGGGAGGACCTGGGGCCCTCCCGAGGCCACACTGGAGACACCCCTGTTCCTCCATGGATTTCTGGCCTCAGGGACACCTGCCCAGGTGAGTGGGAGGACCTGGGGCCCTCCCGAGGCCACACTGGAGACACCCCTGTTCCTCCATGGATTTCTGGCCTCAGGGACACCTGCCCAGGTGAGTGGGAGGACCTGGGGCCCTCCCGAGGCCACACTGGAGACACCCCTGTTCCTCCATGGATTTCTGGCCTCAGGGACACCTGCCCAGGTGAGTGGGAGAGGCGGAGCAGCAGCAGGGCCCTGAGCCCCTGACGCAGCCCCAGCTGCTCTCCTCACCCCAGCATCCCCACCTTTCCTCCTGCCTGGAACCCAACGCTCCTCAAAGAGCCAACGCCTGCCAGGGCTCCTGTCAGGAACGTCCCCTCAGCTCCTCTGTGTCACATCCCCAGGGGACTGTGCTGGACAATGTCCCTGCCCTGTCCCTGCAGGTGTCCAAGGTGCCTGGGAGAGTGGAAGGTGCCCTGGCCATGGCAGGGGGTGGAACTTTCCCACTTTGGGCTGGGAAGGGCTTCGAGGTCCCTTCCATCCCAAACCACGCCACGATTCCATGATCTCCCTTCCCAAAACCTGCTCTGTCCATGCTCAGGATCACCCCTTTATCCTGGCCCTGGGATGTGGAAGGATTTGGGGACACCCCTGTGGCACCTCCCACCCCGAGGAGAGGACGGGGAGCAGCTCATTCCCACCCATCCAGGGGAAACCCCAGGGTTTCTGGGGTGCTGCTGCATCCTCGGGCATGAGGATTTCCCCAAACACTCCGGGAGTTTTTAATTTATCCCTCCAGACAGTGCTCAGGGAAGGAGCATCCAGGAAAACACAGCAGGAACTTCAGAGAGCAGCCCGGCCCTGCCGAGGAAGGGCACCAATACGGGATTTAAATCTGGGATTTAAACGTTTCCTCTCGTGCTATAAACAGACAGAAATGTGTCACCTCTGGCATGGAATTACCTCTCAATTACCTCTGCTGCAGGATAAAGGAAATAAACTCAGAGTGACACAGAGCTGAGGAATTATTTCCTTTATCAGTGTGGGAGCACTGGAGGGGAAACCAGAGAGCTGAGAACCAAAAATCACAATTTGCACTGCTCAGCCCCCCATAATTCTGCAGAAATCTGAACTTTTCCAAACATCTCTTCCTGCCCTCCCCTTCATCCCAGCCCAATGTTGCTCTGTTAGAGAATTGTTTGAGCTGCTGAGCTCTGCACTCAGCATTTTCAAGCCGTGTCCAACTCCAAAGATGACTTTTCTATCAGACCCTTTTATCACCTTTCCAACTCAACCCTTATCAGCAAAACGCAAACAAAATTTATTCAGATTTAGGCAGGTGCAGCAAAAGTTTTGTTCTCTTACTTTATTCATTTTCCCTTTCCTGGAGAATCTGCCAGGGGAAAACTGTGAATAATTCCATGTAAAACCACGGATGATCCCTGGGGGTCCCTTCCAGCTCGGGATATTCCGTGATTCCCTGATTCTGATCATTCCAGCCCCTCCATCCCTCACTGCCCCAAGGTCCCTCTGCAGGAGGAGGGGGCTGAGATCCCGAGGGATTTTATGGATCCCTGAAACCCCTCATCCCATCCTATGGCAGAGAAACAACATTAAACCATGTTTTCCCGGTGCCACAGAGCTCCTGGTGGAAATCTAGGGGTTGGGTGGGTTCAATTTCCACTCTCACCCCTCAAAATTCTGAATTTCCCTTGTCGGCCTTAACTCTCCTGAGCTGCATTTTCACAAATGAACCTTCAGCTGAATTTTCAGAACAAAACATCTCCCCTACCAGAAAAAAAAAATCTGAGATAACGACTGAGATAACTCCAGCACTGCTCAGCGTTCTCTGACCTGACACAACATTCACACCAGGGGCTTTCTATTTTATTTTTTTT
>VZTR01011565.1:3525-16572 GCA_013400775.1 Chaetops frenatus
AGATAAAAATTTGTTGCTTAGCTTTTACACTTGTGGATATAAAATTTCTACTCTTTATATATCATGCGTACATATTCATTGAGTAGAGCCCAAATTCCACTGAAAAAAATACTATTTAGGGAGTTTTTTTCTCAAATTTAGACTTTTTCTGAATCTCTGATGTGCTTATTGTGTCATGATATAGCAGTTGTTTATTTTGAGATCTGCTCCTTAAATAACCATGTTGCATTGCAGTTGAATATGAAAAAGTGTAGATGAGCAAGGAGCACAAAATTCAAACTTGAAAACTAACTGCATTTGACTAGATTTACTCCTGTATAAATGATGTCCTGAGACATCATTTAGGCAAGGTACCAGTAGGGAAAAAAAACATTTATGTTGTCAGTATATAATATAATTGAAGATACAACATTTAGGTTCTGTGTGTGTTTTGTAGTATCAATTTTTAGGAATCTGGAGGAAACCATATTTAGGGGGGTTTTTTACCTAAATACTGCATAAATATTTTGGTGTAACATATCCTTGATTTTATTTGATATTTAGGTATACTGTTTCATAAGGCAATATCAGCTCTTGGATTTTTAAGAAAATTTTGCGGGGGAAAACTTAGTTGCAATCAGAAAACC
The DNA here is from genome assembly GCA_013400775.1 of Chaetops frenatus. Taxonomy (NCBI): domain Eukaryota; kingdom Metazoa; phylum Chordata; class Aves; order Passeriformes; family Picathartidae; genus Chaetops; species Chaetops frenatus. Next base: position 4,152 of record VZTR01011565.1, read on the forward strand.
ATAATCTGATCCTTAGCACTCTCAAATTTACTTTAAAATTTTATGAATTTTAGTGTCCAAGTTGCCAGGCAAGAGAGCGAGGAGGAATTTCACTTCCTTTGTTCAGTGGGGCTAGAGAAAGTAATTAGATAAATTCTTGACTAAAGCATAAGCATCAACAGTTCTGCCAGATGAGCTACCTTGGAAAATTAACTTCTGCAGACTCAATACTGCACTCCCATTTTGAGCCATAAATCCCACTAATTTTAGGATGAGTTTTACTCAAGTAAAGTGTTCAGGATGGATTGCAAATAAATATTGTTCATTTTGCTTTATAACTCCTTATTTTCTTTTAGTTACTTAATGTGGAAGTTCCCTGATTTCATTTAGTTTCATTTCGTTTCATTTAATTTCATTTAATTTCATTTCGTTTTGTTTCATTTCATTTTGTTTCAGTTCTAGTATGATGTCACTAAATATGCAACGCTGGAGTTAGAAATAACAAGGAATTGACAGCACGTGAACCTGACTTTTATTGTCTCAGTTTGCAGAGGAACATTAGAGAGCTGAAAAGTTGGCTGCCGAGAAATCCAATGAAGCTTGATAAGGAGGCCCTGCCTGATCTGGAAGAAACAGATTGCTACACAGCACCCTTCAGCCGTGCACGCATCCACCAGTAAGTGCTGGGGTTGGAAAACCAGTGCCACAGACCACTGTGAAAGGATTTTCTGCTTTCTCACCTCTAAGCAAGTGCCATAGAGGTGGCTGCTAACAGATGGTCACTGGCAATGCCTAGTGCATATTTGATGTTTTTCTCTTAAAGCGAAAATCTGCTCGGTGTTCCTTGCTAGTTGATGGTCACTCAGTAACATAATCTGAAATTCAACTGAAATATGAATGTTGCTATAGAAGTGTAGAAGTTTTTTTGGTTTTTCTTTCCCTTACATTACAAAATGCAAATACTTGCTCAAGTTTTCTGTGCTTAGTTACTTGTTTTACTTAGGCAAAATCTGACGCAGCTGTTAAAATTCAGAACACTGGAAGCAAACTAAAACCCGTAATGATTTTTTTCCTCTCGTATCAGATCTGCATTTAAAAATATCTTTTGCCTCTGAAAATAAAAATATATATGTACAATGGAACTATATGTGTTCAAATCAGCATGTTGACAATGATATAGTTTAAACTGTGACATAAATTTTTTAAGTACCTAAAAAGTTAGATTTTAAAATTCTGTTTCTTAATTTTAAAGGCATTTTGTCTTTTAAAGGCGTTTTGTGTTTTAGGAGAGAAAAGGTAATTTAAAGTAGAAATATGAATTAGGATTTTTCTGCTCAGTAAAGAAGCTAAATGCTAGTGAAGACTTTACCCCAGAAAAACAGAGTACTTGCATTATAGTCTCAGCTGTTGGTGTTTTTTTCAGTAGCTTACCATACTGCACTGTATCAGTCCCATGGTTTTGGTGTTTTCTTCTCAACCAGCTCAGCTGACGTAATTAATTGTAATAGCATCATTTTTGGCACAGCTGAGCAGGAAGAAGCTCCTGCATACAGATTTCTGGTGTCCAGAATGGAGCCATCTGGCCAAGGATGCTTTACTTGGCTCCATCCTGGGACCTTCTAAGGGAAAATGGTTGTGGAGCTGCTACCCAAGTCTCCAGTGCATGGATTTTTTTTTTTTTTTTAATAGTAGTTTTGGTGGTTTCACTACACAGACAACTGTCAACTCATAAGTAATTAGAATTTAAGGCCACCGCTGTTACTGAAGATCTTTTTTCAGTTATATCCAGAGCAGAAATTAACTGGATAGTAGGATATTTTTGATTTTAGTTTTACTTTTATTTTCCCAAAAATAATCTCTGATAAGGATAACTTTATTGGACCTCCTGTAAGGGTGTAAAATCTTATGTCTAAGGAATGTAAACATCCAGTAAATCATTGTTAAAAGAAAACACTTGAACAGCTGTGTTTCAGTGTGTGTGCATTGTTTTCAATATTAAGACATTCATTATTTTAACAGTTTTACGATAAACAACAAAGACAGCTTCTTCAGCAATTCCACAAGAAGTAGAATTGTGCATCATGTGCTACAGAGAACTAAGTATGAAGATGGAAAATCCAAAATGGGTGAGAATGCTGCAGTTTTTACCTAACCCAAAGCTATAAATTTTTTCATCTTTGATTGCCTGAAAAAATATCATTTGAATAAACTCAATTAATTTTTTTCCTTTTCTTGAAATATTTTCATTCACACAGTAACAGACTTGAAACAATGTCCCATCATTTTCTACCTAAATATCTCAGTGAAAATTTGCAATATTTTTCACTTAATTACATTAAAATAAAATGGAGAGATTATTGTAACATTACATTATTGAGAGCCACAATAAGGGTTTCATATACCTCAGAAAGCTGAGAGTGTTTTTAAGGACTGATGCTGGTATTTCAGCTCCTATCCATCACTTTCAGTCCAGCAAAATTAATGTATGCTAAACTTGCTTNTACACTTGATTTATCTGAGGTCTCTGTGCAGCTCAGAGATAGTTGATCTGAAGACTAAACTCAGTTTGTATCAACATTCATAATGAAGTGTTAGTTTTTAAAAGGTCTAATTACCCATTTTCATTTTCAATGACCAGAGGATGCATGCATGATTTTCTGGTTTTTATGCAGGAATTAAATTAAGGATTAAATTACAGAGGCTTGGATGATACCAATTACACAGAGTTTGTTGCTTGAGTTTCTGAACAAAAGCAGTAGTAAGAAAAACAGGGAGAATAAGTGTTCATATCTAACACCATTGCAGCTGATGTTGGCAAATTTCATTATGAGATTAGTTTAGTCTAATTTGTACATTTGAAGAGACAAATCTGTATTCCATCATATGTACCTGTTTCTTGGGGGAACTTCTGGCTACAGATCTGCTCTTAAAGGCTACTGAATCTTTTTATTGTACCTATCAACAGTTATTTATTTTTTAATTTTTTATAATGCGCTGTGCTAGTACAACAAATCTGGTTTTGGGAAGATTCTAGGAACTGATCCAAAATACAATAGTCAGTCTGGCACAGAGCACTGCTCTGATATGGAGTTGTCAGACAGCTTATATTTAAAAATACCAGCACTCAGCCCTGAGAGAAAGGTTGCAGACTTTGGTGCTTTGGCAAATTGCTGTCTAGTCTGAGAGAGCCAGAAATCTTGAAGGATCAGCAAAACCTGCTGAAGTAGTTGGTGGGATGATTGATTATCTTTAGCAGCATTCTTATCATCTAACACTAGGTTACATTCTCCAAATGTAACTTGAAAATTCACACTACTTGAAAAAATGTGTATAAAAAATTGATATCAGAACTAATGCTTTTTTGGTTTTTTTAGGTATTAATAGGTTACTGAATAATGGAACATACGAAGCAGCATTTCCACCACACGAGGTAAAGTGGTTAATTTGATTTTTAATTTACTATTTAGATTAAAGCTTGTACTAGTGGGTTGGGATCTTTAATTCTGTTGTGCAAACTTTTAATTTCACATTGTAATTTGTTGATGCTTCTTTTATTTATAGCTTTTGCTTAAATATTGGCTTTTAAAATTTTCTGTATTTGGATATTGTAATAGCATCCTGGGACATTTTCTGGTTGAACTAGGATATTATAATTCTTCTCTGATTTTCATGACCTGGACATGGCCTGTTGTGTTCTTAAGGAGAATATCAGTTGTTCCAAATTGTTCCAGTTAATTGTATTAAATTATTTTTGCTTGCCACCTACAAAAGCTTTATTCTTATAATAGCTTGGCCACTTGATCACAGTTAGGGAGACTGCTTAATTATTTCCTGTTTAGTATTTTCAGAATAGTTCCAGATAGTTTCTACTTGACAATACTTTTTCCAGTAGTTTAAAGTCTACTAAAGACTGTAAACCCACAAAATAAACTAAAAGCCTGTGTATGACTTAAGAAGGTTTTCATAAAATATTTAGATGTTAAAAAGAAGAAGCAAGCCACACATCTTCAGTCTTTTAAATGCTCTCAGGAACATGGTAATTGCAGCCCTGAATTCTGGCTGTTTCAGCTGAATATTGTGTCTTGGTATCATGTTTCAAAGGCTTTACAAATGGCTGAGAGTAATTTTTTAATATGGTATTAATGATTAAATACTAGGAATACAGAGGAGGAGTATTTTAGATAAATAACAACGTTGTTAATGCTTTAGCTGTGTGTTACTGACTTCAGGGAAAAGCTGGCTGTACTACCAGAAAAACCTGGGAGGCTTTCTCTGGCATCAAAGCCATGCCATGCCATGTCATGCCCATTTTATATGTTCTTTTGTTATGGCATGAGCTACTGTTTCCACATCTCAGTTAAAATCAATGAAATGATATTTTTAAGCCACTCTTAATTGCTGCTTGACTGATGCTAAGGACTAGTGGTGGAACACTCAATTTATTTTTTTTTTAAGTTTTTTTTTCTTTCCCACATGAACAAATAAGAATGAAAATTCAATCCCAGTGAGAATGCAGAGACTTGGACTCCTCTATGGATAACAATGCAGAAAGAAGTAGGAATAAAAATTAAAACATGTAATACTGGGTAATGCTTTGCAGTCATTTATGCAGTCTGCTGTGAGCATAAGTTGATGTTCTCTTCCTAGGTTTAATGGAAAGATACTGCAAAGGTCACACTCAGTGTTGACATCTTTGGTATGCTGCTGTGCTGACTGTCAGGAGAAAGGAGTAGACTTGGACTCTGCTGTGTTTAGCTTTGGTTTTAACTAATTCTTAAGTCAGAGAATCAGCAGATTGCAATAAGTAAATGCTGTTCTTTGAATTGCAGAGAATGCTCAAGATTCCAAATACATGCTAAAAATCTAAATACCTTCGTTACCTGGAGCTGCCAGGATCAGGAATCTGTCTGATCACTGACTGAAGTATGGCACTGGAGAACTCTACTCTACTCACAAGAAATTACTTGGCTCACTTGCAGTCAGCTGATGAAATATTTTCTTTAGCATAGCTGAGTGATGGAAGTTTTTTTGAGAAAAAGTTCAACTAAGGGATATGTCCTACTTCAGAATTGGAGCAAAATTACAAATGCAAGAGATTCTGCTCAAGACTGTTCTAGCAAATCTGTGTGTTACCTTTTGACTGCCAAGCATGAGGCTATTCTTTTACTCTGTTAAGTGGTCTGTAAATGTCAGACATGGCCTGGAAGGACCCGTTTTGGATCAGACTGACTCTGTTTTGCTTTTAATGCCTCAAGAGTCCTATGTAGCTTCAAAATAATGCCAGCTCTGTTTCCTTCATTTTAGAAAGTATGTACCACAGAAAGAATATATTTTTCTATACCTTCAACAGTACTGAAAGAAAGTCATAGAAAATGTCTAGAAGAAGAGAGCTGACATACTAGAAATTTCTAAAATTTTATAGAAGAAATAAAAAGATACCGCAAGCATTTCTTGAGAAATTTAAGTAGGCAAAAGCATACAAGTAGGCATTTATTAGTGAAATAGAAACGAAGTTGAGGTCATATAAACAGTTGAGTACTTCTTTGAAGTCTTGTATTAATATGTTTCAGTCATTAATTATTAGAGAAACTGGCCTTTTCAGAAGTGTATGTAACCCTGTCTCTTATGTCAGGCTTACATTAGCTCCTGATGACATGTTCCAGATGTGCCCAGAATAAGAGTCCTGTTTATTAAATACAAAGAAGATTTCTATTAAAATTATAATCCAAGATATCTAAGAAACTTAGACATTTTCCATAGTGCCTAGTAATATACTTACATTTATTTGTGGTTTTTTTCCCAGGGAAGCCACAAAAGCAGACATCCCATCAAAACACATGGAGCACAGAATCACAGACACCTCTTGTATGAGCGTTGGGCACGATGGGGAATGTGGTACAAATACCAACCTCTTGATTTAATCAGGTATTAGTACTTTGAAGATTTTCTGTGATGCAAAAAGCCTGGAAACAATGTGCTAACTATATTCATAAATTTGTTACACTTTCCTACAACATTTAGATATTCCCTATTATCGGATAAGGCTGGAGTTCTCGTAAGTTTCTTCTTTTGGGTGCTCTTTTGTAGGTTGATTTCAAATGAATCTGCATAAAGTACATGTAGTTCCAATTGCTTGGGAATTTGCAGTGTAAAACTTGAAATACAAACCCATAATGTGGTTTGCTGATCAGACACACTTGCCCCTTGTGAGAGCACCTTTGAGAGCAGACTGTTATCTGCATGGGCAGTCACAGTTAACAGATGCAGAAGACTTAAAATGCATCCCCATTTTAACCTTTCCATGTGGGTTTAAATAAGCTTTTATTTATATGTCTTGGACTTAGCATCATAGGTTACCAAATGTAAAACAGAGAAATATATATAATTTAAGTTAAATAATGGTGATATTTGGGTTTTAGCTTTTCCTCCCCTGACACTGAATACCAATAATTCACTTTCCTCGCTGTAAGTTTTTATTCCTGATCTGGGTCATAGCCTATTATAAGTGGAGCTAAGCATGTGCCATGGGACAATTTTATACTTTCTCTTCCTTGATTGACTTTCTGATCACTGCTATTTCATTTGTTCTAGCAATTGATATCCAAGTTTTGAAGAATTAAAGTTCAGTCTTCAGCTTGAATTTTCAGAGCATTATTTTCACTAATAATAGTTTGAAATATGTCATACTATCTATGTATGATTATCTATCATAAATATTATTTTAAATTGAATACTTAGATCATACTAACTTAGTATATCCCTTTCCAGATTTTTTGTGTCTGTGTACATCTGTCTGTCTGTCTGTCTATCTATCTATCTATCTATCTATCTATCTATCTATCTATCTATCTATCTATCCTATGTGTAATAATGTTGATACTAGTCCATCTACTTAGTCATGCAAGGACATGAAAATTACAGAGGCACTACAGTTACATCCTTGTATGTTCTCATAAATCTGCAATTAGAGTCACTAAAATGTTATGCTAGCCTGAAAAAGACCTGTTTGGTAAAGTGATGATTTCGCTATAAACTTGTGATGGTAGTTCCTTGTTAGAATTATTCTACTACTGTGACAGTAGAGATAGATAGAGGTCCCAAATTTAGTTTTAAACAATATACGTGTTTCCTTTTCATGCAGGCGATACTTTGGTGAAAAAATTGGACTGTATTTTGCCTGGCTGGGATGGTATACTGGAATGCTTATTCCTGCTGCCCTGGTTGGGCTCTTTGTTTTCCTCTATGGATTATTTACAATGGATTCCAGCCAAGTAAGGTAAAAATTCTATTTAATAATATGTAATAGCCTGTTGAAAATTAAGAACAGTCTGACACAACTTAGATTGCTATACTTTTAAATGTTTTGCAGATATGGTAATAATGTAAAAATAACCACAGCAGAGTATTGGGTATTTGAGTCAAGTATATACATTTTGTCTGTCTGTTTTGCATCAAACCAGATGTGTACCACACTGGCAGTGGCAATTCTTGTCACTGCATCTGCAGTGATTCTCATTAAGGAAAAACAGACCAGTCTGTCAGGACCAATTCTCATGTTGCAGGTACTGCAGTAGTTGTTGATCTAATTAAGGCAAATGAATGAAAAAACAGACATATTCCCTCATTACCTCCATCTTGCTATAACTTCCAGAGTGTAGTACAGTTACTAAACTTCAACTTTTGCCTAGGTATTTTTCTTCTTTGCTACCAGTTCACTCTTTATATATAATTATTAAATTATTAATTTAAAGTAATATGCTAAAATAGTTTGTAAATATATATTTCATGTGATACATACCAGCCTATCTCAGGAGTCCATCTTAGCTCAGCACAGGACCATGAGTCTCTGCCCTCTGTGTAAAGGAAAGATTCTCTCTATAGGTCATCTCTGGTTGCCATGGGCAAGTTGGAAATGGAAAAGAAGGAAAGGTATCACCAAGAGGGAGGAAATATCCCCATCTCATACTGACTTTGGCCTCTTGTCATAGTATCTCTCTTCTCTGCTCAATTGCAGTTTCAGGGAAACAATAAACTTTCAGGTCTGATCGACTAATATGATGATTTAAATGTATTGTACAGTAAAGAGGAACATGAAATGAGATGGGAAGACAAAAACCCTGAACACACACTGTGGTATCAGAGGCTAGACACTCTGATAAGAAAATAGGCATCTGTCCTATGTTTAGAAGCAGAAGTTTCTCCATTTTACACATTTCTCTTTCCTGTCACAAAATAATTTCATAAGCTGGGCAGTGATACTGAAATTGTATCTTGAAATGGAAGATGTTCTTTGTCTTGCATGGGTTTAGAATCAAGCTTAGTGATATCTTGGATGCCATAAGACAGCACTGAGGTCCTGCAGGGTACTGAGTTTATAGTGTTGGCAGCTCATTGCAGGATTCCATTGCAAAAAGAATGTAACCAAGAGAAAAATCCAGAGAATCTCTGTGGAAGAAACTCCATAGTATCTCCCAGAACAATCTGGATTATATTTGTAGAATTCAGACATGCAGAAACAAAAATGAGGAACATGAGTTGTATTTGTTGTTTAATACACTTCCAAGTAGATTTTGATCCAAGTGCCCTCCTTGAGCTAAACTGGATGAAATACAAAGTTATAGTCAAGCATAAGGGCTTAAATAGTCCTATTTATAGTCGCTTCATTTGGGTTCTTTGAACAAATTAAGTGCAATATCTATTACCTATCTTTATTCTCAAGTTAGATGTCAAGTTGGTTAGTCTTTATAAAAGTAAATCTGATGGTTTGAAAGAGTTTGCTTTTGAATGTGTTTATAGCTATCACTGATTATCACTGTTGTAAATTGTTCCTTTATTGTCAGCCAGACAGAAATGCCAGGCATGAACACAGCATAGCTTGAGCTGTCTTTGCACCATGTGCTTTAGACAGATTTCAGAGATATGGGTGAAAACAGTGCAAAGCAGCTTATTTTGCTCTTCTACTGAAGATTTGAGTTGCAGTAAAAATTAACATAGCACCTATCACAAACACTTCTGTAACAAATGTTATTGCCTTTGCAAAGTAGTGCAAAAGCGTGGGACCTATCACTGTCAGTATAATTTTGTGAAACTTCATGTGTTATTAAAAACAAAGCAACACTTTAACTCAGGATATATAATACAGAAAGTGTAGTATTTATTATCTTGAATTTAAATTCAAAGTACAGTACATTTTGGCCTTATAATTGATGGCAGTTTCCACTATTGCCAAATCGTTATAACATGCAGTTAAAATGTGATTTTTTTGCACTTATTAATTTGAATGAAAATGTAAGCAAGAAAATTCTCTGATGTGACACACACTAAAATTTCTGTTACTCTGCAACTCTGAAATGACTGGATGTGCTCATTGTGTCTTAACAGTAATTCCAGACCATTTCTTTGTCAGATTCACATTTTGTTTGGAGTTTCAGTGAATTGGTGATCCTGGTGTTATGTGAAATATGACCAGTGATTAATACTTACATGGAATCTTTTATGTATGTTTACTGTTACGCCAGAAAACATTTAATAGATGCACTACCTCCCTAGTGTGTCAGGATCATTTCAGGCATGTCATCATTGCTGAAGGATAGGGAAAGGTGCTTGCTGAGGTTCTTTGGGAAGTTTACTCACCACAGTTAAAATTTGCTTTAAAATTCTTTTCTGTGCTTCTGTTAGTTCTGTTTTGCCTTTGTTGAGGTACTTAGCTATGTGTTATGCTTTGAATATGAATGGTCCCAGTGAAAACAGTGACTTCATCTGCTTCAGTCTTAGTATTCTTAAACACCAGAATGTGGCTTGAAAATATTAACCCCCAAAATAGGATATTGAAGTGGAGGTTTTTTATTAGTCCTATATGTAAGTTCTTTTGTAGAAAATAAAAATGCAAAGACTTGAAATACTACTGCCATAAATCCCTGTTAGTGGGTTTTTACATATGACTGATCTAAGTCTGTATACTATTGTCCTGTGGAATAAACCTTCAGCTGATATAAATGGTGTCATTTGACTGAAATCAGTGTAGATATACCAGTGTTGTCTATCCTCTGGATGTTTGGGATCTTCTACATAAGTTAGCAAAATAGGCTGTAAATGCTTTTGAAGGGTAGTGAGCAATTTTTTGTTTTTCTGTCTGTGATATTTAGGAGAGAATTTGCTAGTGTGAGAAGTGTAACATGATGCCCAAAAATACTGTGTACTACTCTACAGCTTATAGTGTTCAGGTTCCTGATTTGGGATTAGGCTTTCCAAGCCAAATATTCACTTTCAATTTATTTTATTTGTCCAGTTTTGTGGTGCATGCACTGTTAACAGAGAACACAAATGGCATAACCTCAGAAAATTCTGGGAAGGCTGATAGTGTTTTTATAATATTTTTTTCTTCTTATATCACACTAAAGCAAAGAGATCTGCGAGGCAAATGAAACCATTATGTGCCCTATGTGTGAACGCAATTGCACACTACAAAAACTCAATGAAAGCTGCATATATGCCAAGGTAATTATTGTATTATTGCTGTCAAGGTAATTTGGATTGTATAATGGCTGCCCTTGTTTCAACCAAGTTTCCTGGAAAACATGGTGTTTCTCTACAGATGTTGTTTTCAGCCTTTGTAATTCATCTTTCTAATAAGGGAATAGTCTGGAGTTTTTCTAAAATTGCTTTCTGTGAGCATTTCCTTATTAATAAATTCTTATTATTTTCATCAACTTATTAAGTGAGGACTTCATAATAAAACTTTCTGTAAGGTTTTTCCTACTTTCCTCTCCAACTATCTTCTTACACTGTTTCCCTTGCTTACTTTGTATTTGAATTTTTGCTCCTGCTTTGCTTTGTCAAATGAATGCAAAGATTTTATACAATTAAATATTATGCTACAAGAAGCTATTCTTCAAACTTAAATGATCACAAGAACCTCTGTATACATGCAGTGTTTGCAAGTGAGTAATATATTTTGATTTTTGGTATGTTCATAGTGCTGGAAAAGCAGCCTTGGCTTTTATCTTGGTATTGTTTATCCCATAAAACAAATCTTTCTCAGAAGCCTGAATTTATAAAACATTATTTTCTCTTTGCCATGGTGTTAAAACAAAACTGCAGCAGTGCCAAAGAGAAAATCCATTTTGTATTAATATCAAAATTTCTGATAGATAAGACCAATGCTGAGTAAAACCCAACATTTCAAACCTATCTGTGAAAATATTTTTTAAAATTACTTATGTTTACCATTTACAAATTTAATTTCCTATTTTATAATGCAAAAATTAAGAGGTTGTTTTGTAACAACAGCAATATATACCCCTGGAAATGTTGTACTTAAAGAAAAAGTGGTTTTTGTTTTTAAATACTGCTATAACTATATAACAGAAAATAGCTCCATGAGGGGATTTTGTAACTTCTTTTTTATTAATTTCTTATTTTTAAGTGTACTTAAGGCAAAAGCTTTCTTAATTGAAATAGCATTATGCAAGCTATACAACCCATCCCAAAAATGCCTTTTTAGAAGGTGTTAAGTGCTTCTTCAGCAGTCCACTGCAGTTTTAACAAGAAATTAATATATTTGACATGGCAGTATCCCTTTAAATGTAGATCCTGTTAACATCCTCAGTTGATAAGAAGCAGGTTTTGTGTCATTTATATTTACACTGACATCATGTGCTTAAATCATGCAAATTTCACATTTAATATCTGTCGTGGTTTGACACTGGCCAAACTCCAGGTGCCCATGAAAGTCATTTGTTTACCCTCTCCTGCCACAGTTGGGCAGAGGAGAGGGGAAAAAAATTAACACAGGGCTCATGAGTTAAGAACTGGGAGAAAAATACTGTAAGGGCAAAATAGGTTCAAATGTAAAGGTATAAAGTAAATTTATTATTAACAGAGTCAGGGGAATATAATGAGAAGTAAAATAAGACTTCAAAACCTTTTTTCCCACTCCAGCCCCTCCTTCTTTTCCACCAACAGCGCAGAGAGCCAGGGCGTGGGGGTTTGCTCAGTTCATCATTCGAGATCTTCTTCTGCTCACTCAGGGAGAGGAGTCTTTTCTCTGCTAAGTCATCAGGGCCCTCCCATGGGCAAAGAGTCTTCCCAAAACTGTGGTGGCGGGGGGCACTTGTCCATGGCGCGCAGGCTTTTAAGGCCTGGGTGCNTTTAAGGCTAGGCTGCGCTAGTTTGGAAGGAAGGGCCTCTCTCTCTGTCTCTGGAAGCAGGGGCTCTGTCTCTCTGTATTCAGTCCCCCACTGGATCCCAGCTTTCCCTGGTGATCCCCTCCCTCTGGGGGTGCACACGTTCCTGACAGGCTGCAAGGGGATCTCTGCATCCCCCGTGTGCTTGGTGCATCACAGCAGGACAGTTCGTTTCACCATAGCCCTCACTATGGCCTGCAGAGAACACTTATCAGAGCCACTTTTTCATTCCTTTTTGTTGGGGAGGATGAAAGTTT
>VZTR01011611.1:0-27438 GCA_013400775.1 Chaetops frenatus
TCCTTCAAACCAGGACAGTGAATTTGCTGATTTGCACAATCAAAAGCTGTTTTGATCTGCAGAGGTCGCTTAACCATAACCTCTTATAGAGGTTATTAGGAGGCTATTACTGTTTTTTATTAAAAGAGAGTTGATGAGTAATGGCTGCTATAACTGTCTTGACTGAGGCATTTACCCAGCTCTTTGTTGTTTCATTAATTTCTTGTTCCATTAAATCTTTGGATCAAGGCTTGCGCAGATCATGACTTGTACTTGGCACCTTTTATTTTTGGTGGGGTTTTTTTTTTTTCGTTTTTTTTTTTGCCAACTTAACAGCTGTTTGCTAACCATTTTTTCAATCAGGATCCTTAAAATCATCTTAGTCCTTGGTTACTGCTTAAGCTCATGCTACCTAATTCCTGCCCTCTTCCATTAACAGAAATTCTTCTAGTAATCTATGGTTATTTTTGGTTTTTCAATAAACATGACACTGGTCCCTTCACGCAAACCATCATCCTTGATGTAATCTTACTGTATTTGCTTCTCACATGATACACTGAAGAGCAAAAATAACTCTTAACAGATTTTAATCTCCATTCTACATACACTATAAAGTCCAGTTGTAGCCAAGTACATTTATAAGGACATTCCACAGCTAGTAAAGTTTCATGTAACTTGTCATGAAGTCTGCATTAGCAGAAGCAAATTTTAGACAATGGATTTGAGGGTTTTTTCCCAGTCTTTTCTTTCCTAGTTGGTTTGCTAAGAAGCAGAATTATTTTGTATGGAAATGCACACTGTACCTGGTCTTCCTCCCTTTTAATTTCTGTTCAATCCTAACCCTATCATTGAATTTTGCTAGGGGCAAGGAAAATTTTACACTTTAATGGAGTCTTTCTGTCTATATATTGCTCTCAATATCTGATAAAGTTTGAGTTTTCAGCCGAGGAGTTGCAAACAGGGCAGCAAAACATCAAGACTGGGTCAAGTTGACACCTCAGTATAATTATATTTGAAGTTTGTGGTTTGAAAGCTGTTGTAAACACTGGTAACTGGGAGCAGCTGGACAGACTGATTAGCAGCTTATCCCTTTGTAATGCTTTCGTGTCCAAGTAGTTTTGCTGGTTTTGTTCATGGGGGTGAACAAAATTCTCCATTTATTTATTACTTAGTTTCAATAGCTTTTCAAACTTGATAATCAGCAGGTATCTTATTTTAGAGACAGAATAGGCAGCAGGTGGTCCTATTAGCAATGCATTATTATCTTTAACATTTTAAGTGCGGTAAGGAACAAACTATAGGAATGGTCCTCAGAGTATGCTGAATCAGAGTGTAAGTATATTAAAAATACCTCTAGAATAAGGAGGCTTGAAGTCAGGAGTCAATCACTGACTACCAGACAGTGTCAAGAAACAATGGGCACAAAAACTTCAGCTTTACAGTTCAGCTGTCTTTCATGGGAGAGCAGTTTGAACACTGCATTTAGCCTCTTCTCATCATGCCATATAAAGCCTTCCTGAATACTAAAGTAACTTTTCTCAGGTGTAAAGCGAAAACAGGATCACTCTTGGGATTTCTGTACATTGTCTGGTTATTGACCAATTGTTCCTGCATTTGGGGATGAGAGTATGTGCAAACCAGAGAAGGTAGGCATTTTGTATTTTTACTGCTGGTAATCATTACAAGGCATAACACCACTGAAATGGATAGTTGACTACTATTTACAGCTCTCAGGGGAGCATTTTCCATAGCATGGTTCAGTGTTATAGTGTTGTCCACATCAGTTTGGCTAAGTTCAACTTCTCTGATACAATGTGGAAAACAATTCCATAAAAATATAATTTGCCTGGCGGCTGTGTCTCCCTCCCATATCACTCTTGCCAGGACAGCTGACTGGTCTACAAGAGGCTTCAGTGAGTCCTGCCCACAGAGTCATCACGGCTGCTGGAGACTCTGCTATGTTGCAAGACATACTCCCTCTCCCTAGAATGACAACTATGTCTTCTTTCCTAAACACATGCAGCTGACAAAGGTACAGGAAATCATACAAGTGCTGCTGCTTGATTAAGGTGAAGATTGAGGTTCAGGCATGAGAAAGGGATGACTATACTGGAAGACACACGGAGTATTGTGAGAGGGGATATTTTCAAGCCTGACCTCTCATGCATTAAAAATGTTACAGTGTCTTTACACAGCCTTACAGGTAGGAAATAAATGTGAGGAAAGTAACAATGATAAATGGGTGCTACAGCTCCAGCACCAGGGACAACCTGCTGCAGTGGGAGTCGGTTTTTTCCTTGTATGTATTTATTAACTCATGAAGATCTCAGAAGTCATATTGCTTAATGAAACAATATATAATGGAGCAGACTGCACGTACTGAAATGTAAGGGAAACTACTTTCAGCTGTTTTATCCAGGGAGTAATCGATAGGCTTATTTAGCATTGCAAAACTATTCACATCAAAAATAGTTTATACATGGTGTTCCACTTTCTAATCCACTAATTTCAGAGGACAGAATCTAAACTTCAAATATACAGCAAGAACAGATTGTTCAAGCAGTGACTATTGTACTTCAATAAAAATATTTCTTCTCCCTATGGTAGTTGAAGTGTACTGGGGCTTCAGCTGAGTGAGAGAGAAAAAGAGTTTTCAGATTTTTTCTGCCCATGTGCATCTTACAGACTAAGTAGTTTGATGATTGTTTTTAACATTAATTACAGTAGATCTGCCAGGTACACTTGTGCCAAACTTCCCTGCAGACACTTACTGCCTGTCACCCACACCCACTCAGCTCATGTTAGCCATCATTTTGTCATTGCCCAACAAACCCACGAGCTGTTTTGCGAGGACCAGACGGCTCACAAAACACTGCCAACTACATAAAGCCATCAGATCTACAGAAAATCCCTCTGAGTCCAAAGAAACACAGTTTTCCAGATGATTTCCCTATTTACAAGTGGTTCAGTTGTAACTGGCCTTTCTGACATTTACAGAGAGGTGCGTGGTGGTTAGTGTGGCCATCCGGTTCCTCAGTATTCCTGACACTAACACTAAAAGCACCTGACTGCTTGTGGAAAGTGAGTATGAAAGTCAGAGGTGAACAAATATACATGAGTTTTCAAATACTACAAGATTTCAGATATTGCTCTTTTCCTCTGCATGGGCTTGTGATGCTAACAAAGCAAGAGCCAGTGAATGTGCTGACCTCTGGGAATAGCTTAAATGAGAGGGATGGAAATTCAGATACTTTTTCTTAGAAACTGCTACATAAAAATTAATTTTCCTTTCTGTTCAGAAATGCAAATATGTTCTTTAACATGTGAAGCCTAAGTTAAATATTTTTGAGCATAATGTTTATTTTTTCTACATCATGAATCTTTTAACTTATATGCATATGAGCTTTGTTGTGTGAGAGTATGTACAACTACTGACCCTGAAGTATAGAAGCAAAGCAATAAAAAAGTTTTGAAATCTTCAGTTAACAGATTTGTTGTGTTCCAAACAAATTCTGTCTTGAAAATATTATTTGAAAGATTATAATTTTTTTTTTTTGAAACTGTTTTCCTCCTGCTGAATTTTCCTGGAGCTTATGCTTCTTATAGAAAAAAGAAAAAAGAAAAAAGAAAAAAGAAAAAAGAAAAAAGACATTTTCAAGTGCAAAAATCTTTTAGATAAAAAACCTCTAAGTTTTTTATCAATTGTACCTCATGAGTAAACTAGATAGTATGGATTAGTCTTTCCAGATTTCCCTGGTCATCCTATGATTCAGGTTGGTTTTTCTCACATAAATTTTAATACAGCATTTTCTTTCTTTGCAGCTCAGAGACCCTTTGGTATTTGCTATCGGAGTTCTGTATTATCATTATTATTTTTACTATTATTAAGCAGCTACTTATATTTAATGAGCACTCAATAAAGTACACATATCCACATGCAGAGGGAGTGCGTTTGTTTTTGAGTTGGAGTGACTTGAATTTTAAGTTCTTACCAAGATAGGCTGAGCTGCCTTCCACATGTCAAAGTCCTGGCTGTCAAGAAGACAGTGGTTTTTAGATAACAATGCAAATTATATACAAAACAAGCACTTAAAGCATGGTGCAGTGGTAAAGTCGTGTGGAAGAAATATTTTCTTTAAATTATTTTTTGGATGATATTTCATACCTATTACCAATAGTTGAATAGGTGTTAGAGTTCAAACAATGTTGCAAGTATTTTTCATATACCAGCTCCATTTCCAGCTTCTGTAGTCTCATTTTAAATATTGCCTGTGATTAGAAATGCTCTTTTAAAAAGTTTGCCTATGAAGAATCTTACAGAAGTTCACCTGGATGCTTACCTGTATTCTGCTGCCAGTTTTTTGTAATTTAACCCCACAGAGGAAGATTTTGGTTGGAAGGAGAATTGCATTAAATTCAGCAAATCAGAACAGTACCTACTGTGTCCTATATGTGAGGCCTGCTGTGATTTGAAGCCAGTGACCATTCAACCAAAAAGGTACAGAAGTGCAATTATGAAATAGTTCTCTATATATTCATTTACATGTTCTCATATTTCCTAACAAAATTGCTTGTTCTTAAAAATCCACAAGATTTTTGTGCTGGACATGTCATCTCTGAGTATTTTTTTCTTCCTTCTGTCTGTTCAGTTGGTCATTTGTTTGGTTTGCATTTTGTTTGTTGTTTGTGCTTGTGTGCGTTTGAGTGTGTTCAGATTTTCTTTGTGGGTTTGGCTGTGTGTTTGCTTGGGGGGAATGTTTATTTAATTTTTATTCAAGTTTCATATTTTAGAAATAAAAGATTGTAAAATGAAGATACACTAACAATCAGTCCATTGATGGTAGCATAAATCTCTAAATGGACCAACAGTTTTCTGATATCACAGTTACTTAATTACAAAATGCACAAGTACAATAAAGAGCAAAATTTCAATGTTTGGCCAAATGGCACAAAGTGCTTAAGATGATGCTTTATTTGTAAACAGTACATTATGTAGATTGGAACAATACAAAGCAATTCAATTAGAGATAGTATGACCTTTTACTGCTTAAGCTCAAAAGCAGCAGAAGGAACCTCGCCTATAATGAACATTTAGTTATCTCTACTTTATTGCTGTTTTCTAGCATTATCTAAATGAGCATGTCTTCTCTATATTGCAGATGGATTTGGATGTCTGCAGCCTTTCAAGAGGGAGATTGCCCTCTCTCAGCTCAATGTTCTGAGTGTTGTCAATGAGGTCATACATATGTTCTCACTAATGTAACAGTAGCTTCAGTTTAACCATCAAGATATTGATTTCACCCTTGGGAAACTACCAAGCTGGGCATCATTAAAATAACATTTGCCACTTCACAGTGATTGTGGTAATGCAGTATCTCCTCTGGTGCACCAGAGAACAGCCTTTCTGCCTCACTGTCTTTCCTCTGGTGAAAGTTGTGCAGGTGCCTGCTGCAGGTAGCAGTGGTGGTGCATGCAATACTTCACCTTGGTTTACTTGTAATCAGCCTAGACTAAGATGTGGTTTGTCCCAGAAACAAAGAGAAAGTAATTTAAAAAAACTCACTTCACCTAAGAAAACTATTTATGATTTATACATCAAAACTAATGAGTACCATCTGATTGAGATCTCAGTTTTGATAAAATGCTATGACCCCTTCTAATCATGCTGGTAAACTGGCTCAGTAATGACTCAGAAGATTACACTTGCACTTCCTACCCATCAGCTGAGTTTTACTACAAGACTCTTAATCAGAAATACAGTTTCCTATATAGGCTTTCTTAAAAAAAAANAAAAAAAAAAAAAAAAAAGGTTACTTCTCTTGCATTTGTTGACCCTGTACTTGCTTTATTTTAAAATATAATAGTTGACACATGCCGTATGTGGTTCTAAGTAATATCCTCCAGTACAACAGATACAGCCTAGAGTATAGTGTCAGAAAATGTCTTTTTGAGTGCAGGAGGCTGTTTCGGTTAACATGGGAGAAAAGCAACTTGCTGTGTAGCATTGCATAGCCTTCAGGTGCAGTTACTGAAAAACTCTGAACTCTGTGAGTGCAGCAATGGGAAGAAATTAGATAGAAGGACTAATTACAGGAAAGTAAGCAGCAAGGGATGAGAAGTGGCCCTGAGGAGGGTCTGTGGTTATTGGTGTATTTAGTTGCACTATGCCAGCCACTTGGATTTCTGGGAATTTAATCAGGTTCCAGAAAGCCTGGACGTTTAGTTGGGTAAGCTCTACTGAACCACCCCAGCAGCACTCGGAGGTGTGGAGGAGGTTAATGAGTGCCCTTGGTTCCAGTGTGCAGGACTGCAGCTGAGTAAGGGGGGAAATCATGAGCTCACTGGGTGGACTCATCAGAGAGACAGGAAGGAAAGCTCTCATCCTTCTGGAAATCCCCAGCTGAGCACAGAGCAGGGCAGCTCTTTCTCTAACTCGCCAGGACAAGGAGACCGTATATGTGCATTGTCTTGGGATCACTGTTAAAAGGAGTATTTCCATCCCACTCCTCACACAAGAATGTTCAAAGCATGAATAGCTAAATATTTTTCCAATTATGGCATTGCCAGCTTCTGAGTGACTAGGGACTCCAGATTTTCAAAAGGGGAGGAAGGATACTAAAGGCACTTCTCCACAGGTTCCTGTGGATCTTGGCTCCTTCAGCCCTGCTGCTATGATAGTTAACTCCTGAGCTCCGAGTCGTGGACCAACTAATTCTTCTCAAGAGGAAACCCAGAGCTGATGAACAGAATCACAGAATCATAGGATGTTAAGAGGTTGGAATGAACCTTAAAAACCTTACAGTCCCAGCCCTCCTGCCATGGGCAGGGCCACCTCCCCAAGTTACTCAAAGCCTTATCCAACCTGAACACTGCCAGGTTTGGAGCAACTACAATGTCCCTGGGGAACCTGTTCCAGGGTCTCATCACCCTTACAAGGAACCCTTTCTTCCTAATAAGTAACATAAATTTCCCATCTTTCAGTTTGTACCCTTTACACCTTGTCCTATCACTGCAGTTCCTGATGAACAGTCCCTCTCTGGCTTTCCTGTAGGCCCCCTCAGATACTGGAAGGTTGTGACAAGGTCTCTGTACAATCTTCTCTTCTACAGGCTGAACAGCACCAACTTTCTCAGCTTGTCTTTGTAGGGTGAAGACTTTGCTCCAGGATCTGACATAGCCAGTGAGGATCTGGAACTGTGCTCTGCCTACCAGTCTTTTAAAATTATCTGTGTAAGTTGTGGGCTCCCCCACATCCTATGCATGCATGAGACACCACTGCTTTCCTGAGATAAAAGCACTGTGCTTGTGCGTTGTCAAGACTCTTTCATTAAACACATTTGTCTTATCTGATATATTAACAGCTACCATGTTGCAGGGGGCACAGAGGGGCGAGCTGGGGCTGAAGAGCTCAAAGGCATCCCCGATGCCCTCAGGACTCCATTAGCTCCCACAAGATGGCAGAGCAGCTTGGCACAAGGTACAACCATTGTGATGAGCTGTGTCAGCTTGCATTTCAGGAGTTTAATGCAGCCTTTTCCACAAAAAGATTCAGTTCATCTTTACAGAACTGCACAAGCAGCACTGAGTCTTTCTCAGGACATCTTCACAGTACCACTCTTCCTGTACCATGTTCAATGTCCATCTAGTCTGGGCCTGGGGCTCTGTCTCGAGCCCAGGAGACCAGGGAGTCCAGCTGCTGTCTCCATGTCCTCACCTCTCAGTACTAAAGATGAGGAGCCAGAAGAAGGGCACCCTCTCCATTGGATCTTTATCCCTGCTGTCTCTGGTGAGATGGTATTCCAGAGGGAAACCAAACCTCTGGGAAGAGATGAGAGCTGTGGCTGGGTGAGCAGGGCTCAAGGGTTGCTGGTTGCTAGGGCAGCTGCACTTGCACAGATGGCAGTGACAATTGTGTGCCATCTGAGAGGCAGGTCCTTGTCTCTGTGCTTGTATAAATCGTTTAGCACTCTCCTGCTGTGGCACACTGACTGCAGCACAGACATGGAGCATGTCTGCAGCTCCTGCCCAAAAATGGGTAACTGTGACCTCTGAACCATGCGGATGCACATTCTCCAGAGTGGCACTGCAAGCATCTATCCCTGTGGGACCACAATGTATTTTTTCTATTCTTATATCCATTAAGTCTTTTGTCCATTAAGACTATATTCTCTGACACCTTTTCCATGGAGGTGGTGACTTTTAAACGTGGTAGTGTTGCTCCATTGAGGCTCCCAGTTCCCACCTATTCACCTTAAACGTGGCGTTCCATCCTTGTAAATTTTGCATTCGAGGTTGGCAGTTTCACATGATTGGTCCTGACAGTACCAGACAGTGGTGTATAATCCCAAATCTTTCCTATACAGGGAAAAGACCACCATAGGCTGCAGTCCAAACGGAGATGGTTTAGCAAGTGGGGATGTGTTGAGGAAAGCTAAAACCAAGGGATATCTGGAGATCTGGGAGCCACAGTTACACCTTATCTGATGGTATCTCCCACTTAGGCCTGCCCCAGGTTTTCCCAGTCTGAGGCCAACCCAGTGAAGATCTTCTGCCATCACATTGCAACAATCTGGGGGTGCAAGTGGGACAGGCAATAGTCGAGGATTAGCTTTGCCAGGGAGCAAAGATGAAGGCGTGCTGCCTTTTTTTGGTGTGCTCTGTTATGGCCTAGTGCAGAGTGCAGCACAAAGTGTGAGTGAAGCTCAGGGGCACACTGGTGAATGAATATGAAGGGCTCTGAAGCTGGGACCTTGACAAGGTTTGTTCTGAGTTTTGCTGCAGTCACTGCTCTAGAGGGGCTGATCATAAAAAGCGTGAGCATGAGTCATCCCTCACCAGCTGATGGGAGGCTCCCTTCACGGCTCATAAAGGCTGCAGAGATTTAGCCTAAATGTCTCTGTAAGCATCAGAACTCAACTGCCAGGGACCACTATCGCTCACGGCTTGTCATTTGACAGTGTAGGTTCTTCAGAATCTGATTTTCCAATAAAATATTCTAAATTTGAACATATTTTTTGCTGGCAGGTAGACATCCAAATGATAGTGCTGTCCAGGGAGTGACTCATGACTAAGCCTTACTGTAATACACAGAATTGCATCCTCCTACTTATTTAACTTTGCAGCTCATGGTTGCACATATACCCTGAGCCTACTGAACACAAAAAAGGGTGGAAAGAAGGAAGAGAGAGTGGTCACCACATCACCTGCTTTTGCCTGTTGCTGAACACGTCCTCAAGAGGAGGATGTGCTTACAGCTGGAATGCCTATGAGTCCGGGGTGGAGCACTCATCACAGCTGGGACCCTGTAGCTGGCTAGCTCCACTGTGCCCAGACAAATATCCTCATGCCTGGATACTCTGAAAGACAGCCTTTCTCATCAGGACCTTATCTTGCCACCCTGCAAAATGGGAATGATACCTTTCCTCTACACTAGTTATTTGGAAGAAGAGTTTAGGCTCCTAAGTTTGGGACAGGGCTCACAAGTAAATAGATCACCAACTTTTCCCCAAAAAATAATTTTCTTTCCAACTCTGCTATAGATCAACATCAAATCAATACTGTAAAACAATACCTCCAAATTCATGTTTCTATGTTAAATATGGGTTCCACCATTTCCCATTTTGTAACAAAAAATGCACACCAAGGCTGCTGTAGATAACATCTATTTGATTTAGGCTGGTCTGAAGTGCACTATCAATTTTCAGAGAGAGGCTATGTTTTGTAGCATTGTTATTGGCAGGTAGAGGGGGAGGAGAGGTAGAAGGCAGCCAAAAAGAGGTCTGTACTAAATCCAGTGAGAGTGGCATTCTGGTCTTCTGGGTTTCCTGGAGTAGAAGAGGAAGTCTCAGGAGCATTTAACAGTTTCACTGAAAAGGAGTGTAGATTGGATTTTTTAACAAAAGGTTCCTAATTTCATCTCTTAATTAATAATTGATGTTACCTGGGTATTAATAAAAGCAAAAAAAGAAAAAATCCCTACAATGAAAAAACTCTGAAAAGGATGTCTTGAGATTCTATCACTCCCACCTCTTCTTACTAAGAGGGTTTTGTCGTACATAATCTCACCATTTCATTAGCTCTTCACTCATTCTAGTCTCCCTAGCCTGCAGAGTATTCTGGCTGCATTTTTGATGAAAAAGAAATAGAAATTCTCAGGACAAGGGATGGCTTTTTACTATTCATTAGGGCAGAGGTTTGCTGGATCACTGGAATCCTCATCTAGAAGCTACCCAGATAGGTCCTGTAGCAATCATGAGGGTGGCAATGATGTGAAGAGGAGTCACCGATGTGTCTGGGCTGGCAATCCCATGGCATGGAGTCTCTACACAGTGCTGTGTCCGTGCTCATGCCTGCAGTGCTGAAGTGCTGTCAGCAGTCTGTATCACCAGGCAATCAGCTCTCCTCACTGGAGTCTCCACTGCACAGGCACTGAAGAGTCACCCCTTTGGCAGACTAAATGTTTTCTTTCATTCTTGCTTTACAGCTGCAGGTCTGAGCAGCTGCATCTCAGCTAAGTAAGGCTAACATTTGAGGCCTTCAGAAAAATGCCACTGCACTCTACAGCAGAAGAAATGTTGCTATTTTCAGTCCTACTCCTTCTCACTGGAAAGGCAGGACTGTTGACACACAAAGGCAAACATAAGTGATATGCACTTGTTAAGTATTCCTTTGTTCACTTTTTCTTGGAAATACTCTTACAGTATTACATTTTTACTCTCAATAATGTTCGATGCCAAATCAGATATAGACCTGTGGCATGACTTGCATATTAATGCTTGGTCCAGATCATGTAATTAGTATTTCTCCTTTTCATTGCAACATAACATAGTATACTTACATTTTCAAACACTTTAATGACCTGTCACTTCTGCCTTGAAAATATTTTTCAAGTAAGGCTAGACCTTTTTCTGGAACATTAGCTTTCAATCTAAACCCTACCCTAAGACCAACTGTGTCCCTTTCATGCTGAAAATACATCATTCAACACCTCTCTTTCCACACAGAGTATTTTTGGTCTCCAGCATTGAAAAAATATTGAGTGAATAAAATCATGGGTCTCATACACAGCCCTTCAAGGGTTAAGGAGAGGTAATTCTACAGTGTGCTGACTTCACCCCTTCGGATATCCCCCCAGACATTTGGTACACTCTGTCTTTCCTTTTTCTGATGCAATGCAGCCAGTGTTATTGAAACACTCCATTGCTGATTTACTAATTAGCCTTTATTACCAGAATTGGTCTGACCTTATCTACTTTCAGCACTGTTCTTACTGGCTCTGTTCCTCCAGAGCATTCTCATCTATTCCCATGTACAGTGCACATTCAGGAGCTTGTCTGGGTTATGAGTCAGAAGATAAGCCTGTCTCCCAGTCTCCAGCTGGAGGTCCTGAGGCTTAGCTCAGGATCTCCAATCCTGTGATCTCCAATATTCTTTACAGTAATTGTTATTTTTTTACAGGGTGGTTTGAGGGACCGATACCTAAAAGCAGTAGAGGCATTATTAGAATTTCCTTGACATTAGTTATAAAAACTATAGATTATACAGGAAATTTTACAGGCGTAGAAGTGCATGTCCTGAATATCACAATATTTTTCCTGCTGTTTGGCATAGGGTGAGTTCAAGAGTCTCCAGCATGAGGTGAGCAGGGTTTGGAGGTTAGGTAAAGTTTTTCCTGCCATGTACTTCTTGGTCTGACAAGGATCATGAAGGCTGGTGGGAAGCTGTTGTCCTGCCTTCTACTTCCTGAGCAGCTGTGCCAACAGTGCCATGTCATAAATAATCAAGATAACAGTAACTTAAACCAAGCACTAACCAACCCAGGAAACCTCTCTGCTGGAGTGGGTAGCTGTACCCTGCAGTCTCCCACAAACCTGCTTATCAGCTCACAACCTCAGGTGGTGTGCAGGAAGCCTGGCCAAAGGGTTGGCTCACCAGTAACCAGCAAGGTTACACCAGATAATGGATTCATTTAGCTGAAAGGCTAGAGCTGCTGCTGTAAGACAAGGAGTCCAGCCAACAAGAAAATGGGTGCTATCAGAAGAGCTGTGTGCACAGCCCATGGGAGACTGCTGGTGCTTGGAGATTTCAAACAGGCAGAAGAGCAGAGTGTTTCACTGAGAAGCTCTAATTTGTTCATTCCACAGAACTTACCTGATTTCTTCACACATCTAAGCCTGCTGCCTTAGTGGACCAGCAGGACCCTAAACAGTTCGGGCCAAAGCTCAAAGAATTATGTATTGTTAAATTGCTATTCCCACCCTGAATTTCAGTAATGTCACCACATTAGTGTGGTAGCTTGTCAATGTTAATGTTTTGCTACCCAGACAAAAAGTAGGAGGAATTCCCTGCATTACATGACTGTGACTACATTACTCTGATCACAACATGATTTAATATGGTGGTTTGGGAAAGAATTTCTGTAAGACACATTTTTGCACTGGAAATGGAAGAATTTCTCACAAAGTGGGAAGTACTCCTTCCAGAAGGCTCTCTGCATTTGGCTTCCCCTTCATCAGACAGATGCACTTTATACTGCTTTTTTATTATGCTCAGCATATTTTTAAGCACAATGCATAAAACTTCTAAGACAACACTATGGGTAAACTTGTGTCATGTTGTCCCCCATAGTTTAATACAGGCAGAGCAGACAGCTGGTGCATGGACTATACTGTGGGTAAAGAGGAAAAACCATTTCCTTGTGAGGCGTTGTTAAATACTGACAGCATAGGACTGCACAGTTTTGAGCAGGCTAGAACATATTGTAGTGTTTGGAAGAACACCTGCAATCTTCCTCAGAGATTTTGTCCTAAGAGAAGATGGTGCTGTCATTATCCACTTTTTATAAAGCTATAGCAATTTGGCAGTCAGTCCCTCAGCTAAGGGAGAAGGGGACTGTGGTCTTTACCTAGATGGAGCCATTTTTCAGGAAAATACAGCTGACAGACAGAAGATTTCTCAAAGAGCACACAAATCAGGGACAGAAAAAAACCTCTGAAATGCTCCCAACTGTGAAAGCTAAACTCCTCAAATGAAGAAAACAATCTTAGGGGCTTTTGAAAAAAGATGAATTTATCAGTTATTTTGGCAAAACTATTTTCTTTTGATTGTGATGGAACAACTAAAAGGTTGCAAGAGGCTGGCTAAAAAAGAGAAAGTAAAATGAGGAACTAGATGTAGTATTAGATGGTGGGAAATGCCATCACCTGCATCAGCAGCATCCAGCAATGGTAGACTGGAAGGCTCCATCCAAAATCTTAAAAACATTCAAAAAGCACACTCAGCTCCCCAGAGACTTAAACCTATCATCTATATTTTGAGTGAGAGTACTCAAAAAAGAGAGAGAACAAGAGACTGATCAGATTACAATGAAGACAAAAGAACTGACTTGAGGAAGGAACAACTATAAAACGTGAAACAGTTATTGCTAGGTTCTTAACCAGGATGAAAGGCGATGGCATTCAAAGGAAAATGACCAAAGCAGCTATGAAACTCCACAAATATTTGGACAGGTCTAGTACACAATCTTCCATTTGAAGACAGAGCAAAGATAGGATACAAAAAGGGATGCTGTCAGAAACTGGTGGCGTAAACAGGGAAAGCATGCCCAAATAGAGAGCATACAAACTGCAGACTGTCATGAGGAAAGAAGTCTACAAGAAAGGGAAACAAAGGAACAAAACCACAATAACAAGCAGGCATCCAAGGAGTGAAAATGTGCACATACATGAGCTCAGTGCAGCACAAAGGAAACCACCAACCACAAAACACGCAAATGAACAGAAGATGTCTGTAGAGCTCAGTGTGGCAGCAGATGCAAAAGAAAGGCCAAAACCATGTATGAACGAGACCCATCAGATTAGTTAGGGTTGGAAGGGTAGTCTGGAACTCCTCTTATCCAATCCCAGTGCCAAGGCAGGGTCATCCAGAGCAGGTGACATAGGGACATGTCCAGGTGGGTTTTGAATGGCTTTAGGGAGGGAGAATCCATGACTTCCCTGGGCAGCCTGTTCCAGTGCCCTGCCATCCTCAAAGGAAAGAAGTTCTTCCTCAGGTTGAGTGAAACTTCTGGTGTTTTAGTTTATTGCCATTGCTTCTTGTCCAGTATCTGGGCACCACTGGAAAGAGTCTAGTACCATCCTCTTGGCACCCAGCTTTGTGATATTTTTATGCATTGATGAGGTCTCCTCTCGGTCTTCTCTTCACTAGACTAAACAGGCACAGCTGTCTCAGTTTCTCCTGTAAGAGAGATGCTCCAGACCCCTCATCATCTTTGTGACCCTTCACTGGACCCTCTCCTGAAGCTCCATTTCTCTCTTGTCTTGAGGAGCCCAGAACTGGACACAGCACTCCAGATGTGGCCTGACCAGGGCCCAGTAGAGGGGAAGGATCAGTTCCCTTGAGCTGCTGGCCACACTCTTCCCAATGCACCCCAGGATCCCACTGGGCCTCCTGGCCACAGGGACACACTGCTGGCTCACTGTCACCTTGTGATCCACCAAGACTCCCAGGTCCTTCTCTGCAGAGCTGCTCTTTAGTGGGGCAGCCCCAGCCTGTGCTGGTACTTGGGGTTATTCCTCCCCAAGTGCAGGACCCTGCACGTGCCCTTGTTGACCCTCATTAGGGTTCTCTGCACCCAACTCTCCAGCCTACCAAGGTCCAGCCAAAAGGCAGCAGAGCCTTCAGGTGTATCAGCCACTCCCCCAGTTTGTATCATCAGCACACCTGCTGAGGGTACCTTGGATCCCTTCATCCAGGCCAGTGATAAACAAGTTGAGTGAGACTGGATCCAGTATTGATCCCTGAGGAACACTACTGACTACAGGCCTCCATCTGGATTCTACTGCCCTGATCCTGACCCTCTGAGCTCTGCCATTCAGCCAGTCCTTGGTCCACCTCACTGTCCATTCATCTAAACCACATTTCCTGTGCTCACCTAGGAGGATGCTATGGGAGATGGTGTCCAAGGCCTTGCTGAAGTGGAGGCAGACAACACCCACTGCTCTCCCCTCATCTGCCCATTCTGCTCTGCCATCACAGAAGTCTGTCAGATTGGTCAAGCATGATTTCTCCTTGGGGAATCCCTGCTGACTGCTCCTGATGACCTTCTTCTCTTCTACATGTTTGGTGATGACCTCCGGAATGTTCTGTCCATCCCCTTTCCAGGGATGGAGGTGAGGATGACTGGCCTGTAGTTTTCTGGATCCCCCTCCTTCTTGCCAGTTTTGGAGATGGGAGTAACACTGACTTTCCTTCAGTCATTGGGCCCTGTTCCTGTTTTCTATGATTTTTCAAAGGTGATGGAGAGTGGCTTAGCTACAGCATCTGCCAGCTCCCTCAGCATCCATGTGTGCATCTCATCAGGGCCTGTGGATTTAGGTGTGTTAGAAATTTGCACAGTTGATCTCTAACCAAACCCTTTATGACTGGAGGAAAGTCTTCCTTTCTTGAGCCTTCCTCTCCTTGCCCCACAGTCTGGGATTCGTGAGGGCTGGCCTCAGCAGTTAACACTGAAGGAAAGAAGACATTCAGTAATTCTGCCTTTTCTCTGTCTTCCTTCACTAGGACACCCATCTGATCCAGCAGTCACCTCATATTTTCCCTAGTTTTCTTTTTACTGCTAATGTATATGTAGAAGTACTTCTTGTTGTCCTTGATTTCCCTTTGTGTACTCAATTCCAAATGGGCATTGGGTCACTACATCCTCTGACAATGTCCCATTTGGCCTGTCCCTTTTTCCACATGCCATGCATTTTTCTCTTCTGCTTGAAATTTGGTAGAAGCTCCCTGCTCATCTCTTTGAGTCTCCTGGCCCCTCTACTTGATTTCTTTCTCATGGGAATGTCAAGCACTGGTCTTGAGCTTGAAGGAAGTGATTCTGGAAGTGAAGCCAAAAGTGAAACAAACAGTGGGATATAGTTTGTGCTTTTGTATCACAAAGTTATCCCGAGTCTTTTGCAAGGAAAGGCAGTGAAACTGCAGCAAAACAAATCAAATAAAATCATGTAATAGCAAAACTGGAATCATAGTGTAACTTAAAAGCTGACTACAAGGAAAGAGGAATGCTGGAATTTCAAGTAGAGAGAGGAAAAAAAAAAGAAGAATGAGAAATCTTTGATTTTATTCAAATATATGACCTTAACAATCCCAGAGCCAAAAGAAATATTCCCCACATAGAAAAATGGCAAACAGAAGGTATAGGAGCAGAAATAAATTTTATGTTTCATCAAGGCAGGTGAGAGGTTAGTAAATTATTATTATGTTTTGGTCTTTTTTTTGGTGGGCAAGAATATCTTCCAGACCTGTTACTGCTCCCATTACAAGAGCCAAACAACTGACAATGGGAGCCACAAAGAGAATGGAGAAGCTGCTCGTGCTGTCACAGAAGCCAACAGTTGGATGAGTAGCATGGTACTTCCTTAGAAATCAGGCAAGTTATTTGCCAGAGACCCTTAATGCTTCAAACAAAGTACTAAAAAGAGCTCAACATCAAAGGTCTGCAAAAGGAGACATATAAACTGAGTTGACAACAGCAAAACATGCTGGCAACCAGTGCCAACAATGGATATTACTAAATGTCATTATAGCTACTTTACCATATTTGGTATGTCACTAGGCTGATAGAAATGGCAAAGAATGACATTTGGGGTAAAAACTGAGTGCAACTTCCAATGTTACCAGAAAGCTATATAAACAAGATTCCTAGGAAGTCACATCATAGTGGGTGGTGTTCTGGCAGCATAGATACAATCACTGGGTGAAGGTTGATGCAAATCACGGCAGAAATCCCCATTGTTTTCTGTGACCATTCAGGGATGCAGGACTGCAGTTGGAAGTGGGGTCACTGAGCCACTGACCACAAAAGGTCTGTGACCTGGCCTTGGGAAGGCAGAAGTAAGAAAACTCAAATCCACACTAAATGGATTCAGTCAATTTACAGCTATTAACACTGCTAAACTAGCTTTACTTCTTTCCCCAGAATCTTTAGGTGAAAGTAAACTTTCATGGTTACTATTAGACAAATGAGCCATATGGTTACCTTGATGTAGCATAGCTATGTCACATCTCAGAGATTAATTACCCACCCAAAATTAGTGGGATGTGAGGAGAAAAATGTGATAGAGAAGACACTGCAGATGTGGCAGTAGGTGCCTTCTGTGTTGAAGGCCACAGTGAAACAGAGGCCTGCAGGACCACGCACATGTGAAAAACACGTAAGAAATATGTTCAGTTTGTCCAAGCACTGGAAACCTTCAAAGAGAAGGTGACCATGAATGACAAGCCTTTAACAAAAGACGTTTCTGGAAGTTCTGGAAACTTTCATCACATGCTATTGATACTGCAGAGCTGGCACTTATACAAAATACTCTTCAGGGTACAGAGGTGTGCCTAACTGGCTTCTTTTCCAAAAGGATGGCGTGACATGAAGCATAGCAGCTCATCAACTTGAAAGGAATGACTTCAGCAACTAGAAGGAAATGCAGGAAACTCTGTGACACAGAGCATTTCAACTGAGGTAGGTATGAGGCAATTTCAAGACAGAGGTTAGAGTCAGAGAACAAGCTGTATAAAAGAAAAAATTGCAACTGTTCTGTTGAACCAGTTGTTCTGTTGGGAGGATGAAGAATAAGAGCAAGGCATGATCTTCCTCCGAAGACTGGTGACATGGGATGAGTGGATCATGGCAACACTACATGCAAAAACAACCATATCACAAGAAAAGTTTTCTCTAGGGCATATTTGAGTCAATCTGGAATAAAATCTGGAAAAGAAGAGAGGCAATAGACACCTGACCAAAATATCCTGTGGTTACTTCTAATATGAATGGGAAAATTCAAAGGCAACCAAATAAACCAGTTGTCTAGTAGACCTGCAGTCTTCTCTGCAGAGGTGGAATCTTTCATTGTAATTTTCTACTGTTCTTCTAATAAAATCTGCTTCTCAGACTCCTAGGGACCAGAGACATGGAAAACATAATCACAGCAACATCCCTGGACAATGCAAGGAACATGCAGAGGGCCTTCAATCTCACGGGGTGGTTTCACGGGGAAAGCCAGGTTACACGAAGTTTCGTTCAAGCTACCTGTGTCTGTGAAGTCACATGTATCAGATCACTGGTAGTGGAAGGCCAGCTAGAAATGGTTATTTTTACGTCCATTAGAAGTCTTGGTGGTTACCACAACTCACCACTTCTGCAGTAAAATTTACTGAAGGCATTTGATATTCATTGTGAAAACCATAGCAGAAAAAACCCACGTGCAATTGTAGTCCAAAGAGAGGGCTTCCATTTTTGACTGTGGTGGATTCAGGGTTCAAATTCTTTACCCAAGAGAGATGACATATTTTCAGGTGTGGCTTCCATATTGCAGAAGAACATCTTTAAGTGGAAACATATTCTGTGCTGAGTCCCTTAAAATTACTCCTGAGTTTCTCCCCTTAATCCTTTGTTTTTCTGCTCTTCTTGATGGCGGGGGGTGTGGGGGGGCTAGGGAATGAGGAGAGGAAGAATTTTTTTTTGCTAAGGATAGGCTGAAAAAAATCGTTCAGATCAGTGTCCATAGGGGAGTGTCAGGCCATAGGATATTGCCCCAAGCACACTCCCAGCCTGAGCTACTGCAGTTTGGAGATATCCTGACTTTAATGTGTCTCAGATTACTTGTTTTTCAGTGAGTACTTATCAGTGTCCCCTTGAGTCCCTGGTAACCTTCAGTAGGTACTGTTTTGTCACACTCTTGTTTTATGCTTGTAGACTGAGCACAGCCACCTGCTAAGGCAGCTTTTGCTTAATTTTTCTATGTGTAGAGTTATAAACCACCCTTTTCAGTAAAGAAAATCCTTGAAGTGGCACAAGGCTCATGGTCTGTAGCTACATTAATTTATAGGAAAGTCCTTGCTGAAGACAAGAAAAATAAAACTTTTTAGATTTTCATTTTACCAGATTAGTATACCAACAGCATCACTTCCAATTTAGATTCTATACCCACTGAAGATACTCATATCCTGAATAGAAAGTTACATCCAACAGGAGTTATAATTAAATTACATTGAAATATTCCTCATTAATTTCTTCAGGGTTCTTGGACATCAGCCTCAGACTGCATTTTTCTGGGATGTGCTGAGCAGTAGCTGATGTGGTAACATCTGTTTGTACTGACCATCACTTACTATCCATAGGCATACAAAGCTCACTCCTAAATCTACCTCTGAGAAGGTCCAAAACCTCTAGTGACAGTCAGAGTGGGTGTGGGCTGAGCACAGCTGGCTGACAGCACACACTCTTCTCCATGCTGAACCATCTGTCAGCCAGCTGTGCTTCTTCTCCAAGGACAGATTTGAGAATAAGTTTTGGAACAGAGGGAAGGTAGGCCTAGTGTTAAAAAGTTAAAAAGACCAGAACTACCTGCCGTTGCAGACAAGGGACTTTGATCTGAATTTATGAAAGAGGTGTTAATAACTAGACTGGGGAAGTTTTTTTGTCAACCTGAGGGAGTTTTCAGACTTTCACAATACTTTCGTATCTCAGATCAAGGCAGAAAGTTGAAATAATGGAAGCCAAGACAAATACTCTTCCCACTCTTTCCTTCTGTGTCATGTTTTTCAGTGTCTTTCTTTCACTTTCATTTTTTCTTTTTTAAATTTTCATCTTTGTGAAGAAGTCATGTGTCACCTTTGATCTGCTATCCCTTTTCACTGCCCTCCCCCATTACAATAAATGCCCTCACCTCTTCCTGTGCCCTGTGCCTGCCTCCCTAAAAACAGTGGGGCTAAGCTATATGGGTATAAGGTACTCAACACTCTCCCTCTAACTGATACTATAACACCTACCCAGTGTGAAATAACAAATGGTTAAAATTTTAAATTAAAGAAAAACTAAATTAGATGTTTCAAATGTAAAGAGTCTTTTCTATACATTTCAAGGCAGGAAGGCCTTCCACTGGGTATATTGTCGTAAACATTAAATTTAGATAAAGCTCTGCTTTGGTGGCTGACTACCTCCCAGGTAAAATGCAGTGAAGTTCCAGGACAGGCATTTGTAAGAGAGAAGCAGAAACTGAGTTTTTGCACCCTAGAAGTGACTGTAGAGGGAACTGGCCTTGTTTTCCAATGCTGGTTACTCTAGCAAGTCCAAATGAGGTTTAGCACTTCTGAAAGTCAAACTTCCTGGATTTATCTTCACATGCACATATTTGTGCCCAGTGTTTTTCTAAAGACGCCTACAGGTACAGCTTTCACCAAGATGGCTGTGGAAGTGTCTGGACTACTAATGATTTTACTCAGACTATGACTATGTTATCTAGGGATCTATATTGCTGTAAGCTTCTTCTCAGAACATCTTTAGGATTTTTCTGGGGTCTGGTCCTCTATTTATCTCCTTTATTAACTCATTTGATTATTTTTCTGGTGGATTTGCTTAAATTTAAATTAACTTCATTGAATTTCTTGATGCTCAATCTCTGTAGAAGAAAAAGGGGCAAACCCATTACTTCTTGTTTTCCTTCCATCACCAAAGGACTAAGTACAGTCATGTCTGTGGTGGGCTTACATGTACCCTAGTAAAGCAAGATTTAGTGCCCCATACAAAGATAGAGAGGAGTTTGATTAAAAAGATATGTGTTAAGCTTAGCAGCTTCTGGCATATTCTCTCTTTGCTCATACCACAGATGCTGAAGGATAAACACACCTGCAGGAACACTAATAGTCAACGTCAATGAGAACTGCCAGCCACGTGGAGGTGTGCACATTCTCTTGTGATCAGATGGGATTTCCTTAACATGTTGCCTCCTTTCTCACTACTCATTTGCATAGGAAACAGATTGTAAAGGACGCTTTATAGACAAGGAATAATTGTCTTCCTCTTGAAGAATGCTTTTGTGCACTGGTACCCCTACTGTGTCACCTAAAAGCCTTGCACAAGGCCCATGACCTTCTGGTTCTTGGCACAGATAAGCACATTAAATCCACAGTGCCATACCTTATTTTTAGCTCTCATCAGGTCTATTTTAATGAGAGGACACAGCATTCCAATTAAGACCCCCTAGGCTGCCCCTTCTCTTGCTCCAGCAGTGGCAGCAGTGGTGGTCAGTTAATGGTATTACTGCGGGAGCTGGCAGTCCTGTTTGCACACTGGGAGACACAGCGCCAGGCAGTGAGCAAGCACAGAGCAAAGGCACTTTCCCCTCTTGGAGACTGCATAAAAGCAGAAAGAGGAGGTCTTGGGCAGGTGGAAGATGAGGAAGCAGAAGGAGGGAGGTGGCTAAGCAGAGAGAGTATTTGTAGTCAAAACAGTGCATGGGCAGTCTAATGCTGTCATGTTGTCTGCGGGCAGCTGAAAAAAACAGCCAAACCTCCTTCACCTGCAAACAAATTCAAAAACAGCTGTGCCTCCACAAATTGCCTTGTGCTTCTGCCAGCTATCACCTGAGTATGCAGAAATCAACCAGCAGGTAGAACAGAATCAGAAGTCTGCTTAAATCCATTCCTATGCATGCAGAGATGGGAGCAACTAAGCAGGGCTGGTACTCAGGGATGTGCTGAAACGCCTGAAGCCCCAAGCACTTTGTCACCACGAACCCTACTCAAAAATACCCCAGAGAAAACAAACCATGGTCCTAAAATTCTTCTTGGCAGCTGAATGCACAGCTCCCAGGGATGGCCAATGCCCTAGAAACTTCTGCCAATGATACCAGGAATAGAAGTTCAAATAGGGACCTGATTCACTGATGTTTGTTCTGTGAAATCTCACACTGATGCAATTTTGGGCAAATGCACATAGATGGAGTCAACTTACTTCTATATTAGGTAAATAGCATTTATTTATTTTCCATACCTACAAATTAGAATCAACTGGCTTCCTCCTTTAGCCTTGCATGGTAGGCCCAATAAACTAATCCAGAAGTAAAAAGGGATTTTTGCAAACTGACGTGGGTAAGTTTTTAAGTCAACCCCATTTCTGCAAGAATCCTAGAAGACTGAAACTGCAAGAGAGCATAAGCAAAAAGGATGACAANAAACCCCATTTACTGGAGATTCAATAAAAAAATCTGATTAATACAAAATTATTTGAGCAGTGTTCCTAATGCCTTGGCTTAGTGCTGTGCCTTAGCAGACATCACGGGAGAGCACTTAGCCTTGCATCCCTAGCTCTGGCCCTGATAAGTCCTTTGTGTAAAGAAATCTCTTGAAGAAGTTTATTGAGGACTGATGGCAAAGGGGTCCCCTTGCCAGACCTTTGTCCTGGCAGATGCCAGCAGGAACACATAGTGCATATACCATAGATACATAGCATACTGTGTCACTTGCACTGCAGGGTGAGTGTAAAACAGCTTGTTCCAGCCTCTTCCAGCTCCTCCACTGTCTTCAAGATGGACGAAGAAGTATCAGAACTCGACACGAAGGTGTTGCACATCCCCTGCCAGTGCATCAAAGTGCAGTTCAAACAAAAAAGGCAGCTCTGGTGTTTGCACACAGGGCTACTGGGCTGACTGCAGCAGTGCACACTCTCATCTCCTAACTCTGTCTTCAGCAGGTTTTTAATTTATTTGTTCAGAAGTATTTATCTGCTGTTTTTAAACCTCACACTCACAGTTTCAGCAATTGAAAGAGCTTTAAACCTTGTCACCTCCTGCTTCATTCCAATGTTGAAAGAACAGATACCTAGTATGCATTATTGAACACTGAAGTCAGGGACAGAATAAAAAAACAGAGAAGCTAAATCAAAGCAAAATATAGTCATCACTGTTCTTGCACAGCTCAGTAAGACCCAGACAAAATTGCCCTGTGATACCCAAATTGTGCCATGTACCATTTAGAAATCAGAAGCTAAGGAAGATCTTTGGCAATGTTTTGTCAGCAGATAAGCCGGCTAAACATTAACCTCTTTTTTTGCAATCCCTAATCAGAGGCTTCCATTCATACAGCTGCTCTGTACTCTGAACCTTGAGTTAATGTATCTCTATTTTACAGGAAAGCTTTGCTCACATTGCTTTTGGACTCTGCAGACTTGACAATGTGACCTCTTGCTGCCAGCTCGGGAGGCAACCTGATGATGCCTTTGCTTAGGTCATGTTAGTTAGTGAGTTCACGCCAGGTCCAGTGCTTAGCTTGCTAAGAATGACTTGTGGTTTCCAAATGAAGCTCACCATCCTGAAATTAGGATTTTACTGACAGAGAAGAAGCATGATGATTTGGAAAGTCACATCAGATATAAAAAAATATTCCCAAATCCCAGTGCAGGAGTGCAACAAGCCTGAAAAAAGTTGCTTGCCTGGAAAAGCAGACCCTGTCAATAGAGCATCTGCAGGTTCTCAAGAACCTTCTTTCACGGAAAAAATCCCAGACATATTGGTGTTTATTGATAGTATATCAATGTGGTCTATTTTTCACATGTAAATAAGAGAGAGAGAGAGAGAGAGAGAGAGAGAGAGAGAGGGACAGAGAGACAGAGAGACCAGCTAAATGTTGTCATTTGTCAGTATTAAGTATTAAAAACAAAATACAGATAAAAGACACAATAGCAGCTGAAGTGTTAGATTTGGATATGAAGACTGAATTTTAATTTTGGTATTTTAGAGATTTGTGATTTCTCAGAAGTGTGGAGCAGATGCAGTTAAACTGATTGTGGGACATATGCAGGGTCCAAAGTTCAGAGCAGCTCAGTGGCTCTCTGGTCTGTGATGGAGCCTGGGCAGCAGAATGTGGCGGGCAAGACTGGAAGATCTGAAGAGAAAAAGGCATTTAAGAATACTCTCTGTCCATCCTAACCTGCCTGAATTGTGGGAAAGTTTTGTGGGTAATGCTGGGACAGCAAGTCCTACACAATGTAACCATTCCATCTTCCCCTCCCGAATTCTCCAGCCTTGGGACTTGCTAAGTGCAGTGAGAGCTTGGGGGAGGTCTTCCTTGCAGTGTCCTGGATATCTGACCCTCATGCTTAAGTATGCCTCTCCAATCTTGGTCTGTCTCTTCTGTGTCCTGGGAACATAGTTTTGAAATGCTTTCCCTCAGCTCCTGCTTAGACATTTAATTTTCCAGGCAAGAAATATAGCTCAGCCAAAACTCAGTGAACAGTTCCTATACCACACAATACTTCATCACATACTTAACTGTAACTTTGGCACTGACCTAATGAGGATGTGAGCACATACTCAACTTGCTGTCCATACCAAATTATTTTCCTGAGCAAGGACTGACAGAAGGATCAATCCTCAACTGAGCTGAGGCCTTGTCAGATTTTATTTCTTAGAATTCAGCTGTTTTTGCTGTTGTTTATCCTAAAACCCCCCAACAACAGCACAGCAGCATTGCGTGAATTTATTTTGCAAGACAAGGAAAAATATGTTTTATGTATTCTGCCATAATTCAGTAACAATAGAAGGGATAAAGCCCACTAAAATAATTTATTTCTGGTTGGAAATCAGAGATGAACGTTTTCAGCTGAAAAAGTGAATGTTTTTCAGACTCACAAAAGGTGAGAACTCAAGGGTGATAACTGCGACTGCGCTGTGGTCTTACTGCAGCCTTCATGCAAAAGCTCCTGGGTAAATTAGATCTTCTCACATGCAGTTTGAGGCAGTAAAGCCTCTGTAGAGGTTCTTACAGTACTGCAAAGCAGTCTGGTGAATGTAAAACCAGGGATTATATTTATTCTTCCAGCTGCACTGCTCCAAGCATACTCTGACATTAGACAACTAAGGGACAGTAGCAGAGTACAGGGTCAAATACAGGCCTACATTAAGAACTCAACACTAGTGATTGCACCTGCATTACCTTTGGATTTGAGTGCAGATAAAGATACCATTTTCTGACTGCATCACAGCTGTGGCCAGGATGAGCTCTACACCAGCTCTCAGCAACCACAATTCAAGCCTGAAGTTCTTCATTTTAGGATCATGCAGTGAAAAGCAGGAACAAGGAAGCCTTCCCTCTCTCCCCACATCCTTTATGTAAGCACCACACTGTTGAGACACTGTGTTTGCTGCAGCCATCCAGCTGCTTGTAAGTGTGTGGACCTCTGCTCCTGTTCCAGGCACGAATTCTGACAGAACAACCTCAGTCCTGTGCATGCAGGAGGGAGCAGACCCTCAACATGAAGATCAACACTGACTTAATGCCCTGCTCAATTGCCTTTCCAGCCCTGTATGGCACCCATCCTGAGGCTTTTCCCAGAGGTACTAGAGTCCTTCAGTACCCTCCCTGTCCTGGCCCTACTAAAAGCAGTGATCTCTGAAGCTTCCCTCCATTACAGACCTCTATGGAATCTTTCTCCAAGCTGTTTCTCCTCACCTAGGGAGCTTTGTCTCTCTAGGATTTTTCTGTGTGCACTTAAGAGACAGAGAAAATAATTTAATCCTAAGAAATCATACAAAGCTTTACTCATAAATCCCCTGTGACACACTACCCTCATGAGCAGATTTCTTTTACCATTTTTGATGTCAGTTACAATCTATCTTTCTTTTACATGTGTCATAGGCTCCTGCTATGTAAAGAACTTCCAACATATTGAAGCAAAACCTGGTAACTATTTAGGACTAAGAAGCATTATCTGATTTTTTTTTAGTTTGTGAAGAATAGCTTTATACATTACTCTGCAGTAAAGCCATTATATAATGACCCATCTGTGGAAGAAAAATTCTCATGAACCTAGTGGTAAAGGGACAACCCATTTTAGCTGTCTATCTCTTCCTCATGAAGCAGAAGAGTATGGCTACATTGCCCAAAACTGCCTATTCCAGGAAGGCTGGTGAGAAGGAGAGGTCCATGAACTGACATTGGTTTGCTGGAATATTGTTTATTATGGACAGGCTACATCACTACAGATGTCTGTATCTGTTTGGATTTACCTCTGTGGTCACTGAGGGATAGCAGAACCACATAGTGTCATGTGCAATTACAGATTTCATCCTTCTCTGTGTGGGGGGAGAAAACACAGTTTTTTCATTAAACATCTTTTTATCCCAAACTAAGAATTGTACAGAACAGATCAATAAACTGGAAAGCAAATTTTATCTTTTATTCAAACTAATGAAATCTCAAGCTGAAGCATAAGCATAAAGGGTCAGACTGCAATGTCCTCAAGGACAGAGAAAAGCACTCAATATGAGATGGTGGAGGTAAATATTGGGTGCAAGGGAGATAGGGGATTAGCAGTATCACTAAAGCATGGCCATGAGGTAAAACCAAAAAAAAATTAGAGTGAAAGAAGGACAAGAGAAAGGGAGAAATCTGATGAAGTACTGTAATGGTGATATGGAACTGAGTGGGTTTTCCTCTGCAGAAGTAAGTGAAAAATGTTTGCTTGATATTCTGTGTGTTGGTACACTGACCCCTTTCTCTCAATAGATTCTCACAAAGATGTCACATTTCAGATGAACCCATTTGAACTTATATGTTATGTTGCTATATATGCTTATTTTATATGTGTGTGCTATGTACAGTTATAGGGTATATACTAGAGACCATATACTAAATGTTATCTGCTTTACAGCAGCCAGAATAACCTTTAGAAAAACAGCAGTGATGTTTTAGGATAATCAACCTGCTGAGTAAGCCACAAGAAGTGTCTTCCTGCCCTTGCAGCTCATGGAGTAATGATGCACCTCCTCAAGGCTGAAGTGGCTCTGCAACTCTTGTTTTCTTTGCTACTGTCTGAGTTTCTACCAATTTACCTGATCTGTGCCTCTCTCAAGGCAACAGGTGGGTGATGATGTGAAGAGGTGCACTGTGAGGTGTTCTCTGAGTTACCTGTACTTACAGATGATCACAAGATTTTGGGTTGTTAGTTTCAGGTGGTAATATTTTTTTTCTTTTGCTATTTCCCTCTTTTGGCTTGTAGGTATGATTTATAGCTTGATTCATTTTTTGGTGGAAGACCAATTATTCATTTCCTTTCTACATGAAAACTTTTATATGGTCTTTTGTCACTGCTTTCCCCTTCAGGTTTGTTAATAAGTTAATAATAGGTCCTAACAATAACAGTTAAAGTTGTTGAGTGCTGATCAACAGTTAAAACACTTGGAACAGTAGGGCTAGGTGCAAGCTACAGTGCTGAAGGGTGGAAGGAGCTGAACAAACAATGCCAACAAAGCCCTACTTGCTGCTGTGAGAGCCAGATGCATACACAGGGACAGGCAGGACTGTGTCTGAGGGTGCATCTCTCCCTTGATCTCTATCTTCCCATGGAGAAGACCTCAGAGTGATTATTTGCAGGATTTGATAAGCCTTCATCTGTTTGAGGAGCTATTCTCTTTAATCAAGGGAAGATGTTAGGACAGGCCCTCAGCACAGAAACAGTAAATGATGTTAATCTGCCCTTTGCTTATTTTACACCAAAATGACGACCTTAATTATGTATATCAAAGACAAGACATCCTCCTCCCTATCCAGCTCAGCGTGCACTGCCAGCAGCTGCCAGCGTTGCCCCTGAAGGTGACTGATTCATTGAGAATTCTTTTGAAATCTAGTCCC
>VZTR01011611.1:37996-49026 GCA_013400775.1 Chaetops frenatus
CAAAGCTCCTATTAGTCCTCCTTCCATTATGACAGCTCTCCTGTGCATTGGTCTCCCCTGCTGCTGTACCCCACACTGACTGCAGAGCTGAATATGTAGCTCCCACCAACAATGGTGCTAGCATTTTCAGTCGCTTACCAGGATATTTTAGGTCTGGTTACAAAGATTCTTCATGTATGAGAGATGAGGGTGGGTGACTGATGGTAGCTCCTCTGCTTCTCAGCCTCCCCACTCCTTGCTCTGTGCTCTCGTTTCAGTTAAGTATTTCATGTTTCATGGTTCAGCCCCTTGTCTCCCAGCTGCCTAAGGGGGAAAGTGCTGCGAGTCCAGTACTAAAGGGAAGAAGGCTGATGTTCACCCCTATGGGCTTTCTTTTCCCTTACTCTTGGTTAATACTCGGGTGCAGTACTTACCTTCAGCCCTCACTGGTGATGTCTCTGACCTGTTCTAGGGGAGCATGAACTTCTTTGCCAAGGACAGCTCAGGTCCACTCCTGTGGGGAAGGGGTGTCCTGCAGTGGGTTCTGTGCTGCAGAGTGAGGCTGCCCTTGGCCCACTGGGTCACTCTGCATTTGTACCTTGCAGATGATTCTGGGAACCTATGGCAGGTCCCTTTCTCAGAAAATTCTCAAACATAAGTTCTGGCTTTGTTCCAATGACCCGAAATTAATCCACCAAAACATCACAGAAGGCATACAGCGGAGTGAGGTATGGTAAAGTTGAAGATGTTTTTGCTTGACACTATTTTGGAAATCATGTGGCTTTTTTCCAGGAAATTCTTTGGGTCTTTTGGGGAGGGAGTTGGCTACTTACAGAAAGAGTCCGACATATCCCTGGATCTCAGGATCCCAGGAGCTGTTTTTAGAGCTGTCTCTTTGTCCTTGGGTCCAGCTCAGTTCTAACTCCTTTATGGTGCAGTGCCTACAGACTGATGTGGTGCAGTGTGGGGTGGTCCTTCTGGGAAGTGGCACCAGGGATGCCCTGCTCAGAGATCACAGCTATTAGTCCAGGTTGAATGTGAGTGTGGGGCCATCTGTCTCCTTAAAGAAAGGCAACTGCAGCCCTATTACTTCGACTCTTCTGCTTATGAGCTCAGGAATGTAACCTTAGAAATGCAGTTCTGTTTTCAAAATATTACCTTTTGCTCCAAACTCTCTTCAGGAATCTTACCAGAAATGCTCAGCAGTTTTTGCATTGAGCTAGATTGCCAAAACAGCTATTTAGGCTGGGTTGCAACTCAAAGGATCTGGTGTCTGTTTCATGCTCTGCTACCAAGATCACCTGCAACTGTGAGCAAATCCCTTCTTCTGGCCGTAATGCCAAGAGGTGAACTCACAGCAAAGTGAGGGGGTTTAATCAGCTAATGTTGTTGCTCGTTCAGATGCAGAAATTATTATGCCCCCATAACATGATAAGAAGTAATGCAGAGTGAAAAGCACAGATGAGGTCTGCAAAGATTCAGCACAGCACCTAAGGGCACAGAAAAGGAAGACACAACCTTCTAGAAAGCTCTACCTAGTCTTTCAGGTACTCAGAGCCTGTTGAATTGTTTTAGCATTTATCAGGTCAAGCTGATATTTAAATTTATTTATAAAAGGGCTGTATAGTTATGTAGTTGTAATTATAAACATAGGTTGCAGTTTTAAGATAGTTTAAAGCTCAATAGTTTGTATATACATACAGCTCTACACAAGCATAACTGGAGAAACACACACATTCTTAGATGTATATATCTGTTTCTTTCTGTTTTAAAGGAGGAGTGAAGACCACTTCTAGTATAATAAAGGTCTTGACTGAAAAAATCCAAACACAAAATCAACTTGAGCTCTAATTAATCCTAATTACAGAACCCTTTTGCATTACTATCTACATGGAATAATTAAGTTTTTCCTATTGTGAAGAAAAATGTGGACATATTACTTGCTGTCACTGAGGAAGCTTGCTCAGATTCTCTGTGAAAGGAACCAGAGCTGTTCCCTCAGGTCTACAACCCTGGACTGCTAGCATGTCCTGTCCACACATTTTTAGCAGTGGTCACAGGACTGACATAATTTTCTGGGGATATTCTCATTAAAGAGATCCCCAGGAGTGTTACTTCTCCATTCC
Organism: Chaetops frenatus; assembly: GCA_013400775.1. Lineage (NCBI taxonomy): Eukaryota > Metazoa > Chordata > Aves > Passeriformes > Picathartidae > Chaetops > Chaetops frenatus. Next base: position 40,102 of record VZTR01011611.1, read on the forward strand.
ACTGTAATTTTTATGGACATAACTCCCAAAAGTAGCCACAGATGCAGGACTGAACTGTTATGGGCAGACTCCTTGTCATCTTCATGTATTCCTGAGCACTATCCTGCCAGGGACTCCAGCCTGACTCCAGTGATATTACAGAATATTGAAGGATTTCAGCATCATATATATAGGGCTTGGCCCAAATAAACTATTCATTGCCTTTGTGAGAAGCAGTTTAAATTTACATTTTTTGGAGCATGAAAGATACACTCTAAACGGATTACTACAGATGATGCAATAGATACTAGACTAACTGTGAAAACATGGAAAAATTTTGTTTTGGAAGAATTTCTTCATTTCAAATAAAAACTCCAAACTTTATATATTCATGAAACTGTCAGTTTTGTACAACATTTTCTAGTGAACAGGGATTGAGAGTACCCATGGCCATTTTCAACAGGTTTACATTTCTTGTTACTTCTCAACCACAGGAACCAGTGCAAAAGGTTTCTTTTAGTCCCACCCACACAAGTACCCTTCCTTTCCTCTCTCCACTCCTCATCTGTGAGGATCATGTGTAATGATCCTCATTATCAATACAGTTTAATCTTCCAGGGTTTCTTATTCAGCAGCTACATTTCCAGGAATAGGAAAGTCTTTGCAGCCTTCTGATGTGACCAGTTATTAAACTCTGTGTGCTGCCACAGCTTCTGTTTTAGGTAGTGGCTTATACGTTATGCAGGCTTTCGGTCACATCTACATCCTGTTGTAGCAGCCTTTGTGCACTTTGCCCTGCTTATTACTCTTCTCTCCCTCTCCTCCAATATCCTGCCTCAACTCCAGTGAACACTCTACAATGACAGAAAACATAGAAGATACAAATATTTACAAAACATCACAATCTACCGTGGAACTAAAAAGACCAAGCACTTTGCTTGTTTTCTCCTGAATCCTATTTCTTTAGGTCTTTTACCTTTTTGAGTTACATCTGCAAACTTATAGGGATAAAGGTGACTTTCTAATTCTGGTTTTACATCTTATTGACGATAGTGGATTGTGTTCACAACAATGATATTGTAAGTTGTTAGTGGGATGACAATGATTTTATATGCAATAGGACAAAATAAAGTTAAACAGTGCCAGCCTGCTTTAACATAAGCATAGTGATTTTTGAAGCTTACTCTCTCATCCAAGCCATTAGTTGATCAGAACCACTAGAATAAGTGAATTACCACATTTGGTGCACTTCTCAACATTTCAGCAGCTATCCTGTCAACTGCAGAAAATGAACTTTTGCCTGAAGTTATTTGGTAACATAAAGAACCATTAACTCATTAGCACGCAGGCTGGACTACAACAACAAAAAAACATGTGACACCTCAATTTTGAGAGTATGTGTTTCGCTCAATTTTTTATAATCCAGTCCCAAGGGGAAAAGCAAACAAGGATATTTTTCCATCATGCAATGCTGAGAATTCCTTTGTTATAGTCCTGCTTCTCCTTTTTACAAGAAATCATCTGCTCTGATTCTGCTTGTGAGCAGCCATTTAAATAGAAAAAAACCCAGTGATCTCTAGAGTCAGATATGGCCTCTCCCATTATGTTCTGGAGGTGTGAGGGCATACTTTGGTCTCCCTTTTATTTAGCTATGAGTCCTAAGGGGGAAAAATTTCACCATCTTTCAAATGTTGCGTGATATTAGATGGATTTAGGACCACAATATTTAGTGAAATAAAGAATATCATATCAAATTATGTAAAACAAGAATGAGGAAGGGGAGGTGAGTGCATTTTAACTTTGTAAAACAAGTGAAAAATCTCAATCACTGTGTGGAATAGCACTCAATGCAATCAACATGCTGTTGAAGAATAATTTTTGCAGTGCAACCTCAACCTAAATACAATCTCCCAGCTGCTGTAATCTGTATTGGTTGACCACACATTCTTCAAAGAAGAGGAAACATTGTTCTCTCACAAATTTCATGTTTATTAAAATATTTCATCTTCTCCTGTGCTATGTTTGCATCATAACACAAATCATCAACTTGCTTTGACCCTGACACCATTTTATAGGCTTAATAACAATAAATCTATGTCCTGAAATAGTTTCTGCAGATTACAGTAATCAATCAAAATTCAGGGAGCCTTAAACCATTAATGTCATTGGCAATGATCCAGCACCCTGGGTATCCATCTAAATCAGCCATTATTACTGAAAATGCTCCTTAAGAGCCTTAAGATAAAGGTAGTATTTGGGAGCATAAATTGCAGTTCTATTTTTAACAGCCGCTGAGGGATGATTTTCATGGCGATGTTTTTTGTATCTGTTTAGAACAAGACAAAGCCACGACAATTCCTTCCTTTGCCTCATGCAGCTCTTTTGGTTATTGCTACAGAAAAATAGAAACCAATACATAGCAGATTGCGTTGCCAATGTGAAACGTGTTTGTTATATAAAGGAGTCTCAGGATTTTCTGAAGGAAAAGGAAAGAGATGCAGTCACAAGCCCTTGTACTTCATGGAGACATTTGTAGTTCAAGGCAGTGTTCCTAAGAGAAGCTGTGCCCGCTTTATGGGACTACAGATATCTATAGGTTTGGTAATTTCACACTCTGAAGTTTTGCTATGCAGAGAAACAATGTAAGACTTCAGGACAAAGCAACCTTTTCACTGAGAGATACATCTACAGCTCTTTGTCTCAGGATTTTCTGTAGATGACCATTAGCAAAGTGCCTGAAACCCCATGATGTAAAATCAATGGCAATTGTGTAACACTGCAGAACTCACATACATTTCTCTTTTATTGGTAGAACTGTTTCCTTTGGTTTGTGGGTAGATTTTTTAATAGTTTTCCTTTACCTGTTGTAACGTGATTTTTTTAAATATTATTTTTTACATAGCTGTTTCAATTGGAGGATGTTAATGGAAAGAAGGGCCACATGGTTTGGAACAGGGTCCTTTGAAAGTGTCTAAACTGTGTCCTGCTGATTATTTTGCTTATTGTGCTCTGACAGCTTGTTCCCACTCAACAGTGAGCACACACTGCATCTCAAACAAATCAATGCAGGCTCTGTGATCAGCATTGTTCTAAGAACAGTTATCATTTTATAGAGACCTGAGGTCCATCACTAGTGGGAATGGATTCCAGGTACCTTTGAAGACTAGGCTGGGCTCACAGGTTTGCTAGAAGCTATCTGATTGCCCAGAAGCCTGACCCTAATGGACAGGGTGCTGAGGCAGTCTGGCAGTCTCCATCTTCAGCCACCAGTCTGGCAGCAGAGCTCCAGTCAGACAGCTATACAACACGCTAGCAAGCTCAAAGAAAAAATGTTTAAGTCATGTTGCAGAGGACAGGATTGTTAATCAGCAGATCATACTGTCCCTAACACAAGAAATATCTGAAAAGGGAACAACATTTTTCCCCCTATGGCTTAATTCCTCCACAGGTACAGCCACACTCTTTCCTTGTTCATGACTTGAACTTTCTGCAGAACAGAGCAAAAGCGAACTGCATGTACAATTTTGAACTATCATACCAATGAAGCAAAATAAAAGATCACAGATAAAGTCCTGTGTTGGAAACCATGTTGTGTGGGACTTAATGAAAAGCACCTTAAATTTTAATTCAGAGGAGATGTATTTAGAGAGAGCTTTTCAGCTTCCGTTTCACACTGAAAAGTGGAATATGTAAGGGAATAATTTTCTAGTTCCCTACATGTAACAAGCACTCCGGTCTGACTTGGTGGCTCCCTGTTTTTGCAACTGCTTTAATACTCTGGTAAGAGACCAGCTGAGTTTTGCACTTGACATATGACATAGGTATTGCTGTCTAATAGTGGTTCAAATGAAACTTCAAGGTGTCAAGGCAAAAAGATTTCCACAGCTGACCCACTCCCAGTGAGAAATCTTTAAACTTTGCTCCTAGTGACCAGGAAGTTACTGGGTCTAGAAAATTCTGGTCCCATCAGAAGTGTGATAAGTTTCTCTACTTGATTCTGGATTAGAGCTTGTGGAGTCTGTGCAGTAGAGAAAGACAGTTTTAAGGAACAAACAAACAAGTGTTGTCCTTTCTCACCTGTTCTGTGAGTTATTGGAAGAATAATCTATGAATATCATCACCTAAGGAGCATGCAGCTAAATCCCCTTCTCTGGTTCTTCTCTTAACTTCGTATTTCCTAAAATGGTACACTTGACCTTTTATATCTTTTATATCTTTTAAATTTGATTGCAGTATCTTTTAAGTCACAGACAGGCAACTGTGACCTTGTCAATGTCAAATAATTTTATCTACCATTAGATGCCAGTCCTTCTCATTTAACTGATTTACATTTGGGACTGCAGCGCTCCCTGAGCTAGGTGGCTGTTAATGGGACTTATTGCTGTGGTAGGTGATGCAATGAGCTATAAATGCTACCCTTTATTTTAGCTTTTACTATCCAAGTGAAACCAGTTACTGGAAAAGCTGTTTGGTCACGTGGGTGAAAAGTCCTTCAATTGAACAATGGAGCCCATTCCACATCTGAAACTTTGCTACAGGCATTGCAGCTAGAGAATGAAGGTGGGGACTAAAAAGCCACAAGTTTAAGATTTTGGAGATGGATAACTGCTACTTTAATGGAGCAGCAGAACAAGAAGCAAAGTTCTTGTTTGGTTATTTCTGAGGCAAGTTTTCTAGACATACTGGATGAAAGCATTTGGCTAAAAAGGAAAGGCATATGAGAAATTTAATTTCTTGGAATTAATGAAATTCCCTAGTATTATAATTTTGTGGCTGCTCTAGGCTCTATCTTACAGCTGCTACAGACAGGACAAATGCAGGTTGCTCTGAGTTCTTGCTTTTTTACATCTCTGTACGTAACACATATCAAGCTGTACGGGACTTCTTCAGGCTCTGCTCTACAGCCCTAACTAAGGGTTGTGAGATAAGTATTTGAAGTGGTGCTGTGGTGTAGGAATGAGCCATAACAGACCCCACAACAGTGATGAAACCCATGAACCTGGGCAGTAATAGAGCTCAGGGATGTGCCAGGCAATAACCCAATCTTCAACAGAGGGTACAACTGACTTCTTTCTGAGTAGCATTTTATCTTCAGCAGAGCAAGCAAAGGCTAATGGAATACCTATATGCTGCAAACAGGTTTGGAAGATTGAAATCCCTGGTAAGTTTTGGGGTGAACACTTGAACTCTGAACATCTAACTCTGGACATAGTATCCCTGCTCCCAGAGGAGGGTTATCTTATCTAAAAAGAAGCGCTAATTTGCACTGAGCTGTATTTCTATGCAATCTAAACAGGGAAAGGGTACTTCAGAACTGGGATGTCTGGTGTGTGTGAACTCCCTGCACTTACGAAAGCTTACCGTTTTGCTTAATGTTTGACCTTCCAATTCTGACTGTCTGGTTATGGAAATCTGAGGGGGTTTGATCTGTGAACTCTCATCTTTCCCCTAAACTGCAAAGACATTGGTACCATCACAGCAAAGGAGAAAATGTGAGCAGGATCACCTGCCTGCAGAGTATCCTATATGGCATAGACAGTTCTGGCAACTAACTCCATCTCAGAGATTTCTAACTCTCTTGGTTCTTTTAAGAAGCAGCCCAGATTATGTCACATTGCAGTCTGGCGAAACTACATAAAGGAGATTTGCTGAATTAGTGACAGTGTTTATACTATAGCACATAAATTAGACCATAATCCTCAAATCTACATCTAATTTTTACAAGTATGTACATGTATTCAAAAGAGAGTTCATTTCACTTAGTTAACCATAGTATAAAATATCTCTAAGAGATGAACTTTAATTGTTGACTGTATTTCATTCTGTTCTACATTCTCACAGATTTATACCACCAAGAAAGTGAAAAACTGGCAGTTGTGGGATACTCCTGAAGATTAATGAAGACAAATTAGTGTAGAGAGACCTAGCTTTAAAGTATATTTGTCTTTCTAAGTAAATCAAACATGACCTTTCTGACTTTGGATTAGTTCAATCCTAGCAGATTTCAGCTTCCTCATTTACCAGTTTCACACTCCAGAAGACTCAAAATCCTTCTGTTGCTTCCAAGAGCTTTGGGGGTGTCCCAGTTCTGCTGGTCCCAGTACCAATTAGAAGTTATGCCATAAGGCATCCCTTCCCTTCAAGTGCAGAGCCTAGTCCTACATCTAGTGCAGGGTAGGAGGCTCCCTAGGAATATCAAGTATCCTCTGTAGGAGCAGTTAGAGGCATCATAAATAAGGAAATTGAAATAAAGAGTATAGATCAGAAATGGCACTGAGCTATCCAACAATTACTCCTGCCTACAGGAACTAGGCCTTTCAGATCTGCTACAGGTACAAAATACAGCAATCAAGCCTATAAACTGGTAGAGTGTGTTAAAGGGAAAATTGGAAAGTGGGCAAAATCTAAAAATAGTCATGCCAATATATACACAGAAAAAATCTTCTGTGTTTCTGGAGGCTTTTCTGTTCCTAATCTGCAAACCTAAATCACATCCTCAGTGAGCTGGTTGTCCCAATACCTGTCTCAGTCCTTCAGATTATTTCCTCACTGGATGAGGACCAGAGAGGAAAAGCAATAGAGGGAGGCAGGCTGGTAAGATACAAGAGATCAATACTTACACTATTGGCTTTATTGAGAGGATAACTTAAGGATTAATGCTTACTGCTTATTGCTTTTGAGGCCATTTCTGAAGCTGAAGATGAATGGAAGAATTATTATTTTAATTATTATTCTGCTAAATATTGTAGAGGGGCATTTAATAATCTCCAAACTGTCCATGAGAAGGTGTTGGTTCTCTCCAGATTTCCAGGATATCAGGCAAGGTATCTGGTATCTGCCTGCTGTGTAAGAGTTTCAAGGCACAGGGAAATTATGTAATGACCAGTAGGTTTACAGTTCTTTTCAATAAAAAAGTAAACTAAGTCTTGCATTAAAAAGTTGTTAAAAGTGTCTCTGAGTCTATCACTTCTGTGTAGCCAAGTGCTGTCGTTCTCATCGGATCAAGGTGGAGTCTGGATGGGGGAAGAGAAAGCCGAGAATACAAAACAATCTTGTCTGCACAGTTGTAGAATAATGGTCTACAGTTAGAAATTATTTTAAGCATTTCAGCTTGATATTTTAGTGGTGATCAGTACACCCAAGGCCTAAGGAGGCCTATAGAACAGATTGGTCATAATAGAGAAGAAGCTTTCATCATCTCTTTTTTTGTCCACATTATTCTAGATATAATGGGAAACAACCTCAAGAAGTTACAGATTTGAAGTGTCTAATAAAGACAAGTTTTTTCTTCTTTGAGATGAAATGTCAAGTGGAAGTATCTGTGTTGTGGATGATAATTTCTGAGTGCAGTGAGTGAGGAGGGAGCTGACAAATAACTAGTGGAGGGTTTCTGAAAACTAGCCATGGTTTTGAATCACTAATTGCACATTAAACCTGGACATGGCCTGCCATTATGTGCAGCTCTTAGTAGAGTTGTAACAGAGAAATATATTGCATTCACTATTTCCTCTAGATCTTGCCAGCTCTTGTGTAATTCCCAGTGGTGACAAAAGTCTTTGAAGAAGTTAAAAGGATCAGTAGGTGCTCAGCATCTCTTCTCTGAGAAGACTGAGTCAACAGGCTCAATGCAAATCAGAGCCCAGGGCACAGCTGGTAGGTACGTGACAACCTGCTGGTGGGCAGAGGCTGAAAGGTCTATAATCTCCCCAGTCAACATCACTTCAGGTGATGCAGTCCTGAGGCAATGCAGCAGTTTGGCTCTGTGTAATAGGCAGCTGGACTTGGCTGGAGAGGAGTGTCTGACTGAAGTCCCATCCACCCAGGGTGATCCTGTGCATGCCAGCTACAAAACAAGCCTTCCATAGTCTTCTGCACTGCAGCATTACAAATAAGTGTGCCATACCTCAGTGGTTGTATAAGGACATGTTTTAAGCTCAGTACTAGGAATCTCACCAGGTAGAGCAAAGAGCAAGTAGCTTTTGCACCACACCTATATGACAGCTATGATGACATTCACAAATCTTCAGGATCTGGCCTGATTATTTTGTTGGGCAGAAAAGTCAATCTCCAGCATAAGTTTATCCTTTAATTTTAAACATAGTTCCTGCTTCCTCAGATACCATGTTTCAGCATGCTAAAAGGAATGAATTAATAATTTTTCATTCATATTAGCTAAAGTAATGCAACTCATGCAGCTCGAAGACTATGTTATGTTAAGCTGCAGGCTAGTATGCTCAAAAACTTGTTAGCTGCTCATATTTGGTTGGGGGGGGTAGTGTAGGCTACAATGCATTGTACACCTTCAAACTTTGCTTTGCTTTTAATGCGGTATAAATAAAAGCAAGACATCATATGGGTATAAACATATTCCAAGCGACAAAAGCATCACTGATATGTATATATGCAGATAGATATACATATAGTTTCACTATCTAACTTCTCTAGCAACTTTCAAGTGGCATTAAAAACAGTGATATGAGAGCCCACACAACAGCTAAAGGATATAAGAGACATACTAAAATATTTGCAAGTTCCATCTGTGTAATGCACTGGGCTTTTCAATCACCCTAAGTTAACCTAGCTGCACCTTTTCTACTCCTAAAGAAGAATGAAAGACCCATGATCAAAGTTATCTCTTTCTTATTGACCTCTGATGAATGACATTCATCTGACTGAACAGTGAAGCTAAAACAGATGTGTTGTGTTTTGCTTGGATTTTCCTATTCGTCCTCAATCACATGGCAGCTTGATGGGAGTAAATTTGTGCAGGGCTTTGCTTCCTGCTTTCTGATTTCAAACCCAGACTGAGAGTCAAGCCTCAGTTTTCAAAGGATGTAGGATCATAAAGTCATAGAATGGTTGAGACTGGAAGGGATCCTAAAAATTATCCTGTTGCAGCTCCCCTGCCACGGTCAGAGATAACTTTCAGTAGATCAGGTTGCTCAA
>VZTR01011616.1:0-10323 GCA_013400775.1 Chaetops frenatus
TCCCTGACAAGAAGAACAGCTCTGCACTTCTCGCAGGATGCCCTGAGGCAGAAGAGGCAGAAAACACAACACTGAAATCTGAACAGGAGGGGAGCCCTGGACATAACAATCAATCAGGAGAGTGTAGGTAAGCAGGTAGGACCCTCTGACCTCAGCACTGGCCATCACAGGGAGCNGCAGAGCACACTGCCTATAACTAAGCATGAAAAATAGGTCCTCCCAGAAACCAAGCATAACAACTGCACTGAGGAAAGCAATTTTTAAATATCCAGAGACTAACAGAGAGACTCTGAAATTCAAAGTTGTAACTTGTTTAGGAAAAAACCACCAGTCTTGAAGGATAGAAGATAAAAGGGGCTTTGGGTTACAGCAAATCTAGTTTCTGTTACTGGCCCTACCTCATTTAAACAGCCCAGCCCTTAAGCAAGCCAGGATGTTCTCAGCCAGGTCTGGCAAAAAAAGAGAAAATGATAATAATAACTTCTTTTAAAATCATTCCCAGAGTTGAAGAGGTTCATACATATTTTCCAACTATTTCAGTGACTATTTGAAGATGTACATTGGAGGCTCCTTTCAAAGCCCATCCAGTTCTCTAAGCACCTATCTGAATGACAAGTTTTCAGAAAATTAGTGGTCTTTTTGTTTAGCTGGGGTTTTTTTAACCTTTTACTCCCGCTTAAGAGTATGCCCCAAACCATTTCACTTCCCTCTAGGAAAATGGTGTTCCAGAAGGCACTGCTGGTAGCTAATACTCTTCTGCCTAATGAATAATCTCACACCCACTAAATGTTCCAGGCCATCAGACACTGCTGGGGGAGACTATATTATCTATCAGCAAGCACAAGGCAAGGCTGGGCCTTTGGTCCTTTTTTCTTCACTGAGATCTGAAGGAGTTTTCTAATGATGAAGGCACTCAGAAAGCTGCTCTGTTCCTGTGTCTCAGTTCACTCATCTCAGGCAGTTTTGCTGCTGAAGATTTTTCTCTAAGAAGGAGGATTTCTTATATTACATACCTTCTAATTAATTGGGGCATCTCAGACCAGAAGGTCTGCTTGTTCCCCCTAAATGAGCTTCCAAAACAACAAAAACATGCTTAGCATGTGGTGGAGATATGGTTCAAAAGTTCATCTGGGCTTAGCTTTGTACAATAAAACAGTTTTGACATGTAAATTTAGGCAGACTCATATTTAGTAGAGGTTTAGGAGGCCTAGAAGGCATTCAGAGCATGGCTGTACCTGCTGTGGATAACACCAGCCCATTTCAGGCTGTTCCCAATGAACTCTCATAGCTGCAGTCAGAGGAGGGATGACTAATGCTGAGCACCTACATAAACAGACCCCTAACAGAGTCACAGAGGAAGCCGAAGAATTGCAGGTGCAGAATCATCCAAAATATGTACCTGGAAAACCAGGGGGCTCAGGACTGAGTGGATCAGAGTAACCAGAGCAGAAAGGATCTCTGGAGGTTATCTGGTCCACGTCCCTGTTCAAAGCAGGGCTGACTTCAAAGCCAAATCATGGTGCTCAGGAGCAAGACAAAAATAAATTTTGTGATGAAAAACTGCAAAGACAATTCAATAGCTGTAAGGAGGGGAGAGCAAAGTAAGACATCAGTTTTTCAGCATCTTTGGAGCAAATATTGTAAGGCAGGTTCTCTCTGATTTAATGCTTGCAGTGCAAACCAGGAGGCACTTGTGAATCTGCGAGGTAAATGCCAGGCAGGAAAACAGAGTCTGTGAGGCACCTGAACTGTGAATCAGCCCTTGCCAAGCCTCTGGTCTTTTCTTCAAAATATTTCCACCTCCAAGCCTTCATGTTGTTTAGTACTAACACACATCTATTATAGTACAACATAACAATAGCAGCAGCATCAATAACATCATCTCTTGGCTGGAGACCACACACTGAACTCATTTCATTGTCTGCTGCCTTGGCTCTCCAGGAGAGAAAAGCCCAGCGTGCTCAAAGGCATCATTTGTATCTACTGGATATTACAGCACTGTGGACATTGCACCTTTTCCTGGCCTTTTTTATCTATGGTCACATACAGTAAATCATGCTGATTTCTCACAGGGAAGCCACTTTTTTTTGGCAGTTGGCTATTGGTTGTGAAAGGCTAAGAAAAATACTTTACCAGCTTCAGTGCCTTTCCTAGCACAGATGCATCCCGAGCAGGACTTAGGCTAATCCCTCCCAAACAGCCCTGTTGCTCTTGCCTTGCCACAGAGCAGCCTGCTGCAGCCCCTCTGACATTGGTTTAATGCTGATTAGTCCCGACACAATTCTGGTCCAGGCTTCCTGCCAGGCGAGGGAATGAACAAAATTGGTTTGTGCACAGACCAGACGACAGCTGCAGTCACTCCAGCTCAAATCTGTTGAATAAGGACCCTTTTCTTGTTTACCAAGATGAGTCTAAATTAGCCCAGCATGAGACAGAAGGACAGAGCAAATCCTAAAAGCCAGCGATGCCAACCTGGCTCGGAAGGTGTGAGATGAATCTTGGTCAGGCCCCATCACTTGGGCTCAAGGGTGCCACAGGGGAAGCGTATGCTTTGTGTTAAGGAAACCCCCAAGCCAGGGAAGAGATGGAGTTTTACAAAGGAAGTATTTTGTGGGGAAGACTACAAGCAGAATGCCCCCAAGTTTTCTTCAGAGCCAGAGAGACAGTCAGTGCATACTTTACTTGGAGGATATTTTTCCTCATCTCTTTTTCCTCCAGCCCTAGGAGAAAAGCCTCCAGCCTTCATAAACCCCCTACCCTCACACTGCCCTTGTTTCTAAAATGCAGAGGGGTATCCCATAAGAAAGGTTTCCTTCTCAGGAGTGAACTATTGATTTGATCTGGAGTCTCACCTGTTTGCAGATCTACACACAGATCTCTCAACATGAATTACAGAATCCAACATCTTCCCAGAGGCAGCAAATGCACAGAGGCAAAAGCTGCATGTGAATTGCTCGCACAAATTTACTGTCAGCAAGGCTGGTATTACTTAGGCTTTTACAAAATGGATTTAATGGAAAAGTAACACTGCTGAGCTTTCTGGTCTTTGACAAGTCTTTAAACCGTATCGAAAACTGGATACAGCACCACAGGATTTTCCTTCTATATCTATGAAAAGCCTGGCTTTTGGCACTTGCAGGGTTGGCTGCTCCAGTGATTGAGGGTTTATGGATATGTTAAGAAACTCCTCCTTTAGCCTGGGCACCTCAGCTCTGCAGGATGCTCCTTCCCATCACATTTCCTCCCCCAGCCACCAGAAACAAGGCTCCTGCCCATGTCAGCTACAGCTGAGCCACCAGTTTCCCCATTTGCAAGTCCCTGAATGGCCTGACCCAGCAAGCAGAAAAGCTTCACATGTTTTACAAGCATCCTCACAAAATGCAGCTACAGCTTTGTGCTGGTTTTGGCTGGGATAGAGATAATTTCCTTCACAGTAGTGAGCTTCGATTTGTTTTCCCAAGTCACCATTACACGTGCTGGAACCATGCTGTCCTGGGGATGGCTGAACACCTGCCTGCCCATGGGAAGCAGTGAATGAATTCCCTTTTTTTGGCTTTGCTTGCACAGGCTGTTTTTAGTTTACCCATTAAACTGTCTATCTCAACCCTCATTTTCTCATTTCTACTCTTCCACTCTTCTCCCCCATCCCACCAGGGGAAAGTGAGCGAGCAGCTGCGTGGGGCCAAGTTGCTGGCTGGGGCTAAGCCATGACAAACTTCTTTCTAAGGGGCTGCTCTAACACAGAGTAAGAGGTAGAAGATATGCCTTCAGTCATGAAAAATGTGTTCAATTTTTTGCTTGCTGGAGTGAGGAGAGACTCCATCTAAATCTCCCTCTCCCACTTCCCAAAGGAGGTTGATATCAACCAACAATGGTTTGCTGCACAACAAAAGAAATGCACCATCAGAACATTGAAAGAAAACATGCAAGAAGAATCCCAGCCATTACCCAGCTGTATTTTCAGTCAGTCCATGAATACATTTGGGGTCTGCTCCTTGCCCAGCTTCACACGCACTGGGGTACTCCTAACCAGCCCTCATATAACAGAAGGCTCTGTGTGTGGTATCACTCAAGTGGTATGTCTAGCCATCAAAGGAGATCCCAGCAACTAAAGGCATCCAAAGAAAGATAGTCCTCATTTTAGGTTTACTTCATATATCACCTACAACACTCCAAAAAAGCAATATGCCATCTTTTATTTAAAAACAAAACAAAACAAACAAACAAACCCCCCCAAAAAAAAAAAAACAAAAAACAAACCCAAACNAAAAAAAAAAAAGTGGTGTAGACCAAAGGAACTTTGCATTTAAAGCCATTTGGGGAACCGTGCAAAGGACCTGGTCATGCAGAAAGCAGCCTCAGGTCACAATCTAAACACCATTTTTTTTCCTTATCAGCTGATCAATAGACAGCTTTTATACAGAGGGAAAAGCAAAAGCTAGTCTTAGTGATGATGCTGAAAAGGAAAAAAAGGAAACCTTAAAAGACAAAAATGGACACAGAAGGGGAGGGGATGTACAAAGGAAACTTTTATATGTCTATATATCAACAAGACAGAAGTGTTACTAATTTTAAATTGAGAATTTATTCATGCAGTTAACAGTCTTTCTGAAGTTCCCCATTTTACCTCCAAGACTTGCTGTGTCTATATAAATATAACCGTATCGAAGACTGAAGAGGATTTTAAACATCTCAAGATGAGAACCAATAAACCACCAGTTTCTGGAACAGTAGTTTCACTTCCCTGAATGTAGCAGACAGGGCAGAAAGGTCTCTTGGCAGTCACCAACCGCCTATAAACAGTTCAGTAAATTCACCATGGCAGAGTTATTTACTGCACCGGGGCCAGGAAGTCACTTCTGCTAAAACATTATTACAGATGAAGCTTAGCAGAAGTCTCAGATCCAACACAGGACAAGCAGCGCATTCATCGACCCATCACCCCTCAGAGAACAGGCACTCGAGTCAGTTTGTGGTAACCCCTCTGCTTACACCATTCCCTGTGACCAAGTAGCACAAGCTACCTTTAAATGGACCATCACCTCGAGTGACTGATTAGAGCTATTGCTGGGCACGAGTGAAACCTCATAGCAGGCAAGGTGTGTTGATTGCTGTTACACTCATATAGGTTTAGAAGATTTGACATGGAAAAATCTAGTAATCTGCCAGCAGCCCTTTAGGACATAAGGCTTAGCCAGGTACCAGAGCAGCACACAAGCTAGCTGGTTCTTGGGAGATGGGTTAGAGGGATGCAAGGATCTCCAAAGCAGGGTGGTATAGTCAGCTGTTCAGCTAAGGAGACATCCAACAGAGCTCAGCCCTAATTTTCCTTTCATCCTTGTTCACCTGTTTTTCTCAACTTTGTAACTGCATTGCCTGCATTTCAACCTCACGATTCATTTAATAAAATAAATTTAAAATAAAGTATCTTTTATGTTGACTTCAAACTGTTTACTATTAGAAAAGTTTTCAGGCCAAATGCTGGACATTAGATACTGCCTTTCTTCAGGGAGGGTATCCCAGAAATGACAGCACAAGAGCTCCATCACTATATGAAACCCTCTTTCCTCTGGATAATCTGGAGAAACCAGCACAGCCCTGAGGTGACTGTCCCCAGGCTGTGAGTGGCAGGACACAGCCAGGCTGGCTCCTTGGCAGCCACAGGGCAGGGGGTGAGAGAACCCCAGCACTGGTGCCAGGTAATAACCCAGGGCCAAGCAGCTGAGTCAGAGAGCAGAGTCCACAATCAAAAGCCCGACTGCCAAATGTATATTGCCAAATATGTGTATATTATTACAGTTTGCTGTTTTGCTGTATTCCCCCCCAATATCCCCACAGCTTGTTGCTGTTCCTAACTCCATGGCCCCAGGTGTTCTTGATGCATTACCACTGATACAAAAGCATGGATTTCCTAAGTAGGCATCATATGATGTGATACAGCTTGAAATCATTTAGAACAGGAAGCAGAGCCCCAATTCCCTGTTTGTAGTCCTGCTGCTTTCCCTTCAGTCCCTCCTAAACAATCTCCATATTTCTTTACTCACGCATGACCTGAGTCACAAACAGCATTACAAGAGAGCAGGAAAGCCTGCATTATGTGATTATAATCAGATTTTTGTGCTCCTTGTTTTGAATGATCTTCTATCCACCTTTTACATTAATGTAAAAAGCAAGGCAAACTCAGGCATCCAGAGAGAAGCTGGAATAAACATTGTTCCGTTTTAATGTGTCCTCAACTGCTATTTATATGAATGTCTAATTACCCACGGTTTTTTGCAATACAAGAGCTGACTTGGCCTACACTCTTGCCACAGGGCTTGGGGATGTTTTCACAAGAGTAGAGCTTTTGAACAGAACGTGAAACTGGGGAGACCACTGTGCTGCAGCCCAAAGGTGGGTGTAGGGTGGGAATGAGAGAGGGCAGAGGATACCATAGCTCCCACCAGCAGCAGCATGTGTGCTTTCCCCCAGGAGATGCGACACAAGGGAAACCCCACAAAATGCCCCAGCTGCGAGGAAATGATTGTGCTCACTCTCAGATGGCAAAAATCAATCATACCCTAGGCAAATCCACAGGAGACCTGGGCTCCATTTGTTCCAGCACTCAAGGAACTGATGGTTGTTTGCTTTAAATATGTGTTATTTCCACACAATAGCAGTTAACATACCACTTATTACTGCCAGCGTCTGATAGGACGGTGTACATTGATGCTGACTCATAGTTCCCACGCAAGTCGCCTAGCAATAACACAGGATCTTGTCTCTTAGAACTGCACACAATTAAGTGCATCGCAATTTAAGTTAACTGATAGAGAGGGAAAATATAAACCCCCTTGGAAGCAGAACAAAAACCAGTTTCCAGGGGGTGTGCCTCCATCGTCTTATCTAGCTACTGTTTTCCAACACTACCAGCCACTAATCCTCAGAAAGATATACTTCTACTTAAAAAGAAAATACTTATTTAAAATTTAATACAGAAAATTACATAAGTCGGAAATTATAAACTTGCAATAATGACAGCAACTGCTACTAGAAGATTTTGTCTGCTCTTCTGGCTCCTATTTAGCAGGTTTTTGTTCCAGTGTAACCATAGGAACAGCAGTGAAAAATCTCATTTGAAAGCTTTCACTTCAGCTGGTAGGTTAAGTTATGAGAGTGCAGTGAGCTTGAATATTAAAAACATTCAAATGTCTCTAAAAAAAGCTCAATTTCTATTGCAGGAGACAGACATCTGTGTTGTAAACGGACGCAGTGCCCCACCAATAAATAGAACAAGCCAACCCTACTGATGGAGGTTACTAAAAATCAGGCTCAATAAACAGGTTAAGAAAACAAATCATGAATTGTTTAACACACTAAAACTGACACCATATGTTTCCTGTAGCTGTTTTTTTGTGTAACAGACCATAGCAAGACAACTGGATGAACAATGACAGTCCTCAGTAACATGACAATTTCACTGCAACATTCACCCAAAACATGTGAATTTAATATTCTGAATTTTATTTAACCTTTCAAAGTAAATATGACACAGTTCTGGCATATCATCTTTCCTTTGGGAAACATGCAAAAACAGAAGTCAGCTATCTTAAAAGGAAGCCACAGGAACCAAGCCAACCAAGTGCACAGACCAAGGACATAGGGATGTTAAAGGGAACACAAATAAGGGAACATAGGTAAAATAAAGAAGTGACAGATCAAAAAGGTGTACCTAGGCACCTGGTATCTGTGCACTTAAGACTTTTTTCCTAAAGAACTTTGGATAGCCACTACCCTAAAGCATCTGTTACTTTTCACACACTAGCAGTAAGACTCACCTGAGAACAGAGTTGGAGACACATTCAATTATTCAGCAACAGCTGTTTAAAACACTGTATTACAATAAACAACTGAACAAAAAAACATGGGAACATGTTCATGTTGTATTCACTACAAGGGACCTGTACATTATGGGAAAGTATAATGTACATTTTTCACAGATTAGTGAATACAGTAACTTTTAAGTGATTATTATGTCCATGATCTAAGGAAGAAGTAACTAATGTTTTGGTACTTATCTGTTTAATTTGCTGCCTCAATTCAGGAATATCAACATTTTTCAAGTAGTTACAAAAATTATGGGATCATTGTGAGACCACATGAGAGACGAAGCAGAACAAAAAAAGTATTCAGATGGGTTACTGAAGCTTCATTTTAGGCAATAGGATTTGCTGTCAATAAAGTGGCTGCAATCTCCTGCTTAATTTCTTATCCCTGCTCCTGCTCCACAGGCTCTGGCTGGGGAAGAGGCAGGAAGAGATGAATACTCTGTTCTCAAGGCTGTCTTAGCATCTCTTGTCAAGTATTTAGCAAGGATCTGACACATCCAGATTCTTTTTCTTGTAACTTTACTCATTACCATTTCACTGGCCCATTTACAATCTTCTGTCTATTGCTGCTGCTCAAACACACTCTTCAGGCTGTCTTGCACACATTCACTTTTAACTAACGCTGAGACTTAGTTCCCACAGGCCACTCTCTGCTTTGCCTGTAGCAATCAACTTTTCTGGAGTGTTTGGGACCCCATGGATCCCTACAAAAGCACAGCTGATGTGCTAAATAACGTGGAAAACCTTCAGNTGTGCTTGTTGTTAATTTTGGCTTAATTTTAGGAGAGAAATAAAAGTTTTCTATTTCCTGTGTCCTTGTTCTAAACACCTGTAAAGCTGAGTCAATTCACTTTGTTACAAGCGGCACAAAAAGATCTCAGACATCCCTGTTCCAGGTTTTCACATTTCTTCTGTTTAACAAGTCTCATTATTATTGCAAAGCCTTGTCTCTGCTTGGTTTACAGATGGTAAATTATGCTATGTACAGATCCACAGATAAAATTTTCATGTTAAACATCTGCACATTAATTAAAATATAAAAATCTCCAGAAGCTCCAGTGGGTTCCATGGAAGGCTGTGATGCCTCGGAGGTGTTTTCAGCCTCTTCTGTTAAAAAGATACCTGGAGGATGGGGAAGATATGAAGAAAAGGAAGCAAGCAACACCAGCTTTAAACAGTTCAGGGAAACTGTCTCTGGTTTCGCAGGCAAAAAAAGTTTTAAATTTCTCGAGCATGGACATTTTATTTAATGGAAAAAGGATTTCAATGAGCACTGATTCAAAGAGTGGAAACAAAAGACAGACATGCTCTCTAGAACATGAGGCCTGAAACTTGCAAAAGAAACTGCTAGGACAGAGAAGAAAGGAAAGTAAGAATGAAGTAAGTGAAAACCAACCTGAAATGTGGAATGATGAAAAATATCTAATTACCTCTTTTTGGAAGAAGGTTTCCATAGCTACCTTACCAAAAGCTGGCTTACGAAGGAGTAATTGTGGGGTTTTCCACATGTGTAGCCAGCAACTCCTCTTATGAGGATGCTGCTCGTTTCTCCCCTCCCTCCCACTACCCCCACACTTCAGGGCAGTCCAGTCATACACTGTTATTGGACATAATTGCTTTTATAATTTATACCAAGGCAACTACTATGGTGAGACAAACCTGCACCTGAAGAGCCTGAGGCTCTTCACTGCTTTAGAACAGCCATCCCTGTGACAAGCTAAGGACATTTTCTTTTTTTAAAAATTATTCATTATTGAATAATTGCTGCAACCAAGAACAAAAGGCCCTCTCAGACATGTATGAACAGTGCTTGAGTTCTCTGTATGGATCACCCAGCTGCAAACGGGGTACTCCAAAGCATTGCCAAGAATCACTACTCACAGTCCTTCATTAAGGATTAAGGAGTACTTCAAATGATGTCATGCCATTGACAATGCTTTAGTAAAGGAAAAACATCACGCCTGGCTAAGCTAGAAATCTTATAAAATGGCCACAGACAAGACCTGTAAGGTGACTGTACCTCCACAGTTCCCTGGTGACACCACTCATCTCACTGGGATGAGCCCAACATTGGCAGGTGAAATACCTGGCCCAATCCTCAGCTGGATAGAACACAGGGACAAATCCTGGGAATGTGGACAGGAACTTCAATCTCATGTTGAACCTGTAACTGCATTACAGAATTAAGGTTCCTCTTGAGCTCTGCAGCTTTCCTTAGGTCACAGAGATTTATGAGCCCCATTAAGAAGGTGATGAACAATTGGTTTTTACTTCCTGGGGGCAAGCTCTTTTCTAGAGATGACCCTAGTGAATTAAATCTATGCATGTTGCTGTAACTGCTGTCACTGCTGATGTCACACTTGCCTTTCTGGTGCTTCTTCCCTACTATTCCAGAGAGGAAGGCCAGGGGAAATCCTGTATG
The DNA here is from genome assembly GCA_013400775.1 of Chaetops frenatus. Classification (NCBI taxonomy): domain Eukaryota; kingdom Metazoa; phylum Chordata; class Aves; order Passeriformes; family Picathartidae; genus Chaetops; species Chaetops frenatus. Next base: position 10,291 of record VZTR01011616.1, read on the forward strand.
TATATTTCAAGATGATCTTCACCTGCTTGAACT
>VZTR01011661.1:326-16857 GCA_013400775.1 Chaetops frenatus
GTGGCGAGCTCCCGGCCCCACACAAAGATGGCGGCCGGCGAGGGCGTGCTGCGCAGCTGGCCAATGAACAGTCGCGTTGCTAGCGGTTGCCGTGGAAACAGCCAACAGCGAGTAGGGATGGACGCTGGCGGCTCGGCACCGCCCGGCGGGGCGGGGTGTGCTGGCAGGGGCGGCGGCCGCCACCGCCCCTCGGCGGGAGGTGGTCGGGAGCGGTGTAGGCGGACAGCGCGGAGCCAGGTGAGCGCGGGCCGCGGGTCCCTGCGCCGCCCGCCCCGCCTGGCCCGCTCCTGGGCACGCACCGGGCCCGTGAGCATCGCCACGCGTGTCCCGGTGGTGGGGCGTGCGTGTATCAGTCGTGGGTGCATGAACACACCGGGATGTGGGTCCATCAGCCGTGGTTGCACGGACACGGAGGGGTGTGGGTGCACGGACAGACCGGGGTGTGGGTGCATCACCGCTGGAGACAGACACGACGGGATATTGATACATCGGGGTGTGGGTGCATCACCCGAGGGCGCGGTCACGCCCCCGGCCACGCTCCCCAGGTGGGCTGTGCGCGCATCCCCCGTGGCTGCGTGGCGCGGGCAGGATCCGGTCCGTGCCTTTGCCCGGCGTTGTGTGCTTCAACGGGGTCGTGCACGCCTCGGGCACTGTGCGGTTCGGGCCGTGCTGGGCGCCTTGCCCCTGCTTGCGGCGGGCGCGGTACGTGCAGGCTCGGGGTGATGGGAGCCCAGCGCGGGCGCGTCCGCCTGCTGGCCGGGCTGGAGTGCTCGGGGGTGCTGTCCTCCGGCTGGAGTGTCACAGGCCGTGCTGGCCGAGTCCACAGCCCGCGGTAGCACCCTCTCCTCCTGGCATGGCTGGGCAGGCTGCAGGGTGGGAGCCGGCCATGCGCTCCCGGTCCCTTCCATCAGCAGAGAGCACTGTTCAGTCGCTGTTCGCCTTGGCTGGGGCCATTTCTCTGGACACAAAGCCCTGGCAAGTTCCTGTTGTGCTCCTGAGTGCCGCGTCCTTCTGCTTCACGTGGTTCAGCGCCCACCTCTTGGGTGATGCGCAGCCGGCTGTAAGCGGATAGACCCAGCTTGGATGCGGGGAGCCCCTTCCCGTCGCTGGCTCTGCCTGAGCTGCACCGGCAGCTGCTGGAGAGGCAGCGCCCAGCCCACCTGCGGGGCTGTCTCTATGCTGGTGCCTTCCCTGTGTGCTGGGGAGAGCTGTGCTGCGTGGCAGGGCTCTGTGAGGTGTGCAGGACTTCGGGGGCTGATTGCTGTTGGGAGTCGAGCAAAGCCCCGAAGCCCCAGGATCCTGCCTCTGCTGTGCCTCTTAGGAGTGTCCACTCATCCCTGGGGGTGAGCCAGGTCTGCCCATTCTTGATGCTGGATCTGGAAACCCCACAAGTTCTCTGTTCCCTGTCCTGAAGAACTGCCGCTGAGCACAATTCAGCAAGCATCTCCTCTCCAAAACGCTTGTTTCTGCCTGGGACTGCCCCAGCAAAGCAGTGGTCTGAGCCTGCACAGTTCAGGACCTCTCGGGTTCTGCTGAAGTGCCGTGCCGGAGGCAGCCAGTTCCTGCCACACTCCCCTTCCTGCCTCTCACTCACATTTCACAGGGCTGTGACCCCCATGGGCTCACATCTCCCTGCGCCCTGCAGTGGGGCGGGCAGCAACCCGAACCTGGCGGCTGGGGTTTCAGAGCCTGGGCAGGGCAGCTGTGCGCCTGGGGTCACCTCCTCATCTGTGCTGTGCCCTAGCAGAGCTGTCCCCTGGGCAGACAGGCTCTCTGCAAGCTGAGAGGATGCAAGGGCTCTGGGCAAGCCGGGCTGCTGTCCCTGCCCAGCAGCTCTCTCTGCCTCTCCCTGCCAGCTCTCGTCCTGCTGTGCCGGAGGCTGTTGCCATGACCCTCACCAAAGGCTCCTTCACCTACTCCAACGGGGAGGAGTACCGCGGCGAGTGGAAAGAAGGTGAGATGTGGCAGGAGGGAACGCCACATTTCTGCCCAGCTCCACACTGGGGCAGTCCCGCCTCTGTCCGGTGCTGCCCATTTCTGCTCTCACCTAGGTCGCAGGCACGGCATCGGGCAGCTGACGTTTGCTGATGGCACTGCTTACGTGGGGCATTTTGAGAATGGGCTCTTCCACGGCTGCGGCGTGCTCACCTTCTCCGATGGCTCCAGGTGAGCACAGGACTCCTGCGTGCACCTCCCCGGGCATTCCCACTTGCCGTGGGGAGCTGCTGCCTCATGAGATCCTCCCACACAGGTACGAGGGGGAGTTCGTGCAGGGCAAGTTCAGTGGAGTTGGAGTCTTCACCCGCTGTGACAACATGACCTTTGAGGGCGAGTTCAAAGGCGGGCGCGTGTATGGCTTCGGTGAGTGCTGGCGGCATGGTGCAGGCATCTGCACAGCCCCTTCCAGCATCTCCCACTTCGTCCCTCCTTCCCTCGCCCCATCCCTGGTGGGTGTGGCTCCCTGCCTCTTCACTTCCAGCCCTTCCCTGCCCTCCCCAGGTCTCCTGACCTTCCCCGATGGCTCCCACGGCGTGCCCCGCAACGAGGGTTTCTTTGAGAACAACAAGCTGCTGCGGCGGGAGAAGTGCACGGCCGTCATCCAGAGGGCCCAGGGCGCCTCCAAGTCTGCCCACAGCCTGACAGCGTGATGGTGTCCTGCCTCCCCTCCCACCTGAGCAGGGACCCCCCCTACTCGGGCACTGGCTGGCCCTGCTGGCCCTGGAGAAGGGACGTGGCACTGCTGGGTGCCTCCCTGCCCTTCATCCCTTCCAAGCACCCTCCTGCCATAGCCCTGCCACTGGAGGGGATGGGACCCTCCGCTCTCCACCCAAGTGCTCTGGGGCAGCCGTGGTGCCTTCTCTTTCTGGCTGTAGCCCTGGCAGCAGAAGGACAGGGTGACAGGGGCTTGGCCCCTCTTCCCCCCAGGAAGACTGGGGACCACTAAGGCTGCTAGCCAGCTGCAGAGGATGGAGCAGGGGGGTAGAGGCTGGTCCCTGACCCCACTGCCAGGGTGCCTTGGCTGAAAGCTGCTGACTGAACCATGTGCCCCCCCCCCCAGAGGGGCAGCTCCTGGCTCACTTTGCTGGCCTGGTCCAGAGACAGGGTGGGCACCCTGGGCACACCATGGCCTGCACCCTCAGCTCTGGGTGACTGGCCATCCCCCTGCTTGCCCAGGGTAGGGTGACCTTGTGTCCCCAAAGAACCCAGCCTACTCTCAGGGCCAGCCAAGGGGCTGTGTTCCCCTCATCCCTGTGCCAATCCACCCATCCACCCACTGCCTTGGGGACATCAGCGGCAGCATCTCCTCCAAGGGGGACTGGGGAATGGCCAGCCTGGCACATGTCTGCTGCATGCTGGTGGAGGATGGTAGCAATGGTGAGCAAGGAGAAGGATCAGCTGGAGCCTGTAATGAAGGACATGAGCAGAGCTTTGTGGGGGTGCCAGGGCTGGAGCAGGGGTCTGGGCAGGGCAGGAGGGGACAGAGGTATGGCAAAGGGGCAGGCAGGGGGCACACAGTTCCCCATTTTGCCCCCCACATGCATCCTACATCTCCCCACTGCATGCTCACCTTCACCCCTGGTGCGGTCTGGCTGGCTGTGGCACAGGGGTCCCAGCAGCCCTCACTGCCCAGTGCAGGGCTGCAGGGGCTGTGGCCTCCCTGCCAGTCTCTGCCTGCACTGGGTCCCGTGCCTTGCTGTGACCCTGCCTTGTGCTGCTGCCTGCACGGGCCTCAGCTGAGTAAACCATGTTGCCAAACACCCGTGCCATGTCTTTTTTGCTGGGAGCAGGGATAGTGTGGGGGCCTTGCACAGCCAGGACTGCAGACACAGAGAGGAGACAGCAGGTTTATTCATGGCACGAGGATCCACCCCTTCCAGGTGGAGACAACGGGACCCTGGGGGCTGGCAGGGATGCAGGCTGGTCTGGGGTTGCCCTCCTCTACCCACTCTGCCCAGTGCAGCCCTGTCCAACAGGAAAGAGTAACATGGGTGGCCTTCGCCTGGCCACCTCCCAGTGTCCCCAGCATGTCCCCAGTTCCCAGGGTGCCTGACTCCTGTACTTCCTGGTGTGGGAAGGGGCAGATGGAGAACACTTCACAACCAGCCATTGGTACTGAATGTGCTCCTCAGCTCTTCAACCTGGACAGGACTCAGAGGGGCCAGGGGTGCACGGCAGGAACCCCCATAGTAGCCAAACCACTCCATGGCCTTCTTCAGCCCCGGGATCCCAAACCGGCGGGTGACCTGTGGGAGGGAGGGCATGGAGGCTTTCTGGCTCCCATGGGCCAGCATGCTCTGTGGGCTCTGCTCTACTCCTATTCCCTTGCTCACCATCACTCCTGTCCTCCCCATGTAGGACTGCAAGGCTGGCAGGGTGTGAGGTGGCTGTAGCACCCCATGAAGTGCCCACTGTGGGCTGGGGGTGCAGAGCACACCCACACAGGACTCTGCTCAGAAGCTCTGTGGCACATTGGGCTCTGCAGCAGGGAGAGGCCACTCTACGGTGGGGTGAGGGGAAGGAGCATCTCTTCCCCCATACACAGACTGCTGCCTGTAAATAGCCAGCAAGGGTCTCATGGAGGGTCAGACACTGCCTGGTGCCAGTGGACAGGCTGTTCCTTAACATGACAGGGCTGGCACTTCCCACCTTCTCACCTCCAGCCTGTCTCAGCTCGCTGGCTGGGTGCTGTGCCGTCCTGTCCTCCTGAACCACCCCTCCATCCTCTGCAGCCCCAGGGATTCCCTTCCTTAGCCTCCCCCTGGCTCTGCCATGGCCTGGCACCCTCTCCCCTCAGCATCCCCGGGGTTCTGCCTGCTCACCGCCGTGTTGGGCTCAATGAGGCGGTGCTGCAGGTCACGGGCTTCCTGCCACTGGCCCGTACGGCATAGGTGGTCCAGCTGACACAACGGGTCACCCAGAACATTGGCGAGGGCACACACACCCCCAGAGGCACCTAGAGACACCAGGACACATTGGCAGCCAGCTCAGCACGCTGTGCCTAGCCAGCACCTCCCAGCCTCTCACCTGCCTCCCCCTGCCAGTGTCCCCAGGCAGTGCCCCAAGCCAAGGATGGGGCAGATGCACTTACCCACAGCATAGCTCGCCAGCAGGAAGCCGGCTGATCCTGCCAGCACCTGGAAATCCTCCTGCCTTGTCTTGTGGACCATCAGCCCCATTCGAGTGATCTGGGGAGAGACATGCTATGCCCTGGGGCAGGCATCACCCAGACCCCTTTGCTGCAGGGTGCCTGCTGGCAGCCCTGGGGTACAGGGAAGGGCTGCAAGTCCCCGTTCCCCATTCCCAGCTTAGGTCCAGGTTTGGTGGTAAGCAGCCCTGGGGAAGTCCTGCTCCACTCACATCCCCACCGCTGTCCTTGATCCCAATGATGTTCGGGTGCTGAGCCAAGGTGATGACAGCATCCAAAGGCAAGTCCAGGCCGGTGTTGGCAGGGACACTGTACAGCACCACAGGGATGGGGGATGCATCGCCAATCTGCAGGCAGCCAGGCAGGTTTCAGTAGCTGGCGTGGGTTGGAGACACATTGGACGTGTGTATCCTGCTGCCCCAGCTGGGGTTGCTGGCAGGCACCGGACATGGCTCACCTCTGTGTAGTGATGGATCAGGGCAGCAGTGGTCATGGCTCCCCGGTAGTAGCAGGGTGTCACAACCAGTGCCACGTCAGCCCCTGCCTCTGCCATGCTGACTGTCAGCTCGATGGTGGCCTGGGTGGCTGGGGAGGAGGCAAAGGGGTGAAGGGTGCTCCAGGGGGGACATATTGCCCGTACACTGCCCCCCACACTGCCCACAGAGGCACTCACATTCGCAGCCCGAGCCAGCCAGCAGCAAGCGGTCCCTGGGCAGAGCCTGGCGCACACACCTCACCACCTCTACCCTCTCCTGGGGTGCCAGGTATGGATACTCCCCATTGGAGCCCAGTGCCACCAACCCTGGAACAGAAATGTGGAGAGGGCAGGACTCAGGCACAGGACGAGGATTCCAGGACTGTCAGGTATCCCTGTTACTCTCACTGCCTTCTTTGCTGCTGGCATCCAGGCAGGGCTCCGCAGCCCACAGTGTGCTCTCTCCTGCCTGTGTCCCTGCAGTCCCAGCCTCCTGGTCAGGAGAGAGGAGACTCTGGGGAACATCCTTGTGAGGCTGCAGCCTCTTCTGCAGCTCCTCTCCCATCGTCTCTCCATCCTTGGCAATCAATAGATACATATCCCGTGAATTTTTGAGAGTGTGCATGGGAGTGCTGTGCATAGGTTCAAGCCTGCAGCTGTGTGTGTGGAGCATGTGTGCAAGCTTGCACGTGTGTGGAGCGTGGTGGGGGTGTGCAAGGACACACGCGTGAGCCTGGGCACGTGCCACGCAAAGGGCCCCAGGTGGGTGACCCGAGGGGTTGCCAGCCCCGGAGCAAAGTCCAGCTGGAGGCTGAGCACCCTTGGGAAGCTGGCAGGCTGCCTGCACGCTGCCACACAGCCTCTGTGGCAGGCAGGGATCTGACAGGAGCCCGTATGGAGAGGGACAGTGGGCAGCGCTTACCTCGGAAAGGGATGCTGGCATAGCGGCGCAGATTCCCCTCCAGCTGGGCATAGTCCACCTCCTGTGTGGGTGAGAAAGGGGTGGCAAGGGGTGGGAAGATGCCCCCGAGATTGAGTGAGGGCTCTGATCGCTGTGGGGTGCTGAGCCCACGGCACTGCCTGGGGGCTGCCCAGCGCAGAGCTGCCAGGGCAGGCCGGAGGGAGGAGGTGAGGCGGGTGCTGAATGCCATGGTGGCTGGGTGCTGCTGCTGGCTGTGCTGCTTGCCTCGCCGAGGGGCTGTTAATATTTGACACGGCACGTGAGGGACCCGCAACCCTGCTGGGCAGATGACGTGGGGGGTGGTACCAGATGAGCTCAGGATGTTCTTCCCCCTTCAGGAGCTGGCTGCGAGGAGCTCAGCACTCCTCCAGGTGAGCTTTGGCCACCCTGGCTGTGCTTTCCCTTCTGCTTGCCAACCCTGGCAGCCATGCCTCTGCTTCATACAGGGCTGGGCTGCAAGGCCAGGGAGGGACCAGGCATTGCAAGCAGTTCCAGGGCTTTGGTCAGGGATCACCTGATCCAGCTGTCCGTGTAGGGTCTGGTGAGTGTGAGCATTTCTGTATAGGGAGCAGTGAGCACTGCACTCAGAGTGAGTGCAAAGGGACCACGTGTCCCCTGGGGATGACTGCAGCTGAAAAGGCAGAAGGACAAGAAGCCATCCAACCCCACAGAGTGGCTATCCAGCAGGGGTACAACTACTGCTTTCTGGCACAGCCCCAGCCTCCAGCACAACATGGACACAGGTTGAGCTGCCCTCCATGTCCTTTTCCTCCCTGAGCTTGCCCAGGTGGGACTTCGAAAGACTGTGAGCAGAGTGTCCTGCAGGGAGGAGTCCTGCACTTGAACCACTTGGTGCCACCAATACTTGAGTCCTAGCGATAGGAGGCAGGGCTCATCATGCTGCCAGATAACCCTGCTCCCAGGATAACCTAGCTTCCCCAGGCCCATCAGCCAGCCCCAGTGCAGGCTGCCCAGCCTCAAAGCCACTGGGAGCCAAATGCTGCTCTTTGTTGACTTTTATTGACACAGACTAGTCTTGTCTGGATCCTGCTCCTTGGAGCTGAGCCCAGCTCCTGGTCCCTGCCTGGTGCCATCATGCAGGGACCTCCATCTCTCCCTGCAGCTGTTCCTTGGTCTCCAGCGCCTGTTCCTTGGTCTCCAGCGCCTGGCGTGTGTCCACCTGCCACTGCTGCACCAGGTCTGTCGGGGTCTTGCCAGCCTGCAAGAGTGGGCAGAGAGAGGCTGGCCACAGGGTGTTGTGACATGATGGGGCAGCAAATGGCCTCTGTGTTGGCCCCACACACTCACCTCATTCTTGGCCATCATGTCAGCCCCATGCAGGATCAGCGTTTTGATGATCTTGTAGCGACTGAGCCGTGTGGCATCATGCAGCGCTGTGTCACCTTCCTGTGAGAGACACAGCTTGGCTGGAGATCGTGGTCCAGGGACAGGGACCCTCTGCCTGTCCCCAGCACTGCTCCCCAGCTCCCAGCATACCAACCTCCATATGGACAAGGGGGACTGTTCCTGTCCCAGACCTGGCTGTGGCTGCAAACACCCTGGGGCAGGGATCACTGTGGGTGCTGGAAGCCCTTGGAGGGGTCAGCAAAGGGAGGGGATCGGTGTTGCCCCCCAGTGATGCCTGCATGGCTGCAGCACTCACCCTGTCCGGGGAATTGATATCCACCCCACAGTGGATGAGATGCTCCACAATGTCAAGGTGTCCAGTTCGGGTGGCCACGTGAAGGGGTGTGCTGAGCAGCTTGAGGGGGGATGAGGATGAGATGGACATCAGAGGGGATTAGCACCCACCTCTGCTAACCCAACAGAGTCAGCTTTGGTACTCCAGGGTATGCCCCTGCCCCTGGCACAATCCTGTGACCTGCTCTGCCCTGCTTACCTTGTCCTTCACATTGAGGTCTGCCCCACGGTCCTGCAGCAGCTTGACAGCATCCAGGTGCCCACCCCGGCAGGCCCAGTGCACGGCAGTGCAGTCCAGCTGGACACACAGTGCTGTGTCATGGTGGGGGACATTCCAACCCTGTGTCTGTCCCTGGCCCAGCAGGTCCCCGTGCTTGAGCCCTGCCTGCAGCCACCTCCGTGATGGGGACAGCACTGCCCCACTGTAGGGTCCCCAGTCCTGCTGTAGTTCTGGCTGCACCACAGCCAGATGCTCAGCCCAGCATGCAGCTGGAAGCAGGATCCAGCCTCACCCGGTCTCTGAAGTCGACAGTGGCCCCACTGTCCAGCAGCTTCTGCAGGATTTCCATGTGTCCCTCCAGCGAGGAGCGGTGCAGGGCTGTGCGATGGAACTGGGGGACAGGGTGGCACGTTGGCAGACGGACACATCCTCCCTGGCCCAGTCTGGTTGTATCTCCAGCCCTGTCCCAAGGGTCCCAGCCCTCGTGCACAGGCACGGTGGGCCATGGCTGCGGGACTCAGTGGCGTGGCACCAGTGGCTGCCAGGGGTGCTACCTCATCACATGTGTCGGGGGAGCCACCGTCTGCCAGAAACTTCTCAATGACGTGCATCTTGCCCTGGACAGCAGCTCGCAGGAAGGTTTCTGGCTCCACAGGACCCTCCTGGCAATGGGACAGGCTCAGGGCTGGGGCAGCACAGGGGTGCAGGAGAGGGGACAACATGGGGGCCCCCTGCCCTGCTTCCCCAGGGAGGTCTCTGAGTGGCAGGGTGACCCGGGGGCTGGCCTGTGGGTGATCCAGCCCCTATCCCGGCAGGCCCCCTCCCGCATCTTGGGACCCCCTGACGTACAATCTCCAGGGGCTCAGGTGGCGGAGTGGGCTCGGGGGTGGCTGCCCGCTCTGCCCGGCGCTGCCGGCGCTGCTTGCGGAGCTCGATGAGCCGTTGGATGCTCCCCACGTCGATGATCTCCCGCCTCAGATCCACTGAACTCCTCCGCACTTTCTCCTGGCCCTGGTGAGCACACACAGTGCCCCGTTTGACTTGTCTGGGACCAGCTACCCTTGGCCACCCTGCACCCCAACCCACTCACCTTGATGGCCTCAAGGCCCCAGTTCCTGGGGCCGCAGCGTTTCTCCTCCTCCAGGTCAGGTGTGTCCATCCGCTCCACGGCCGGCGGCTCCCGTGCACCATCCCCTTTGAGTTTCTGCACAGGCACAGTGGGTGCTGCATTGTCTTGTCTGGGCACAGAGCAGCCCCACTGCCTCCATCCTCAGCCTGCCAGGGAAGGTGGCTCTGGGCGTGGCTCCCAGCTCGCGGCTGAGATCTGCAGGGTGCTTGGCAGCCCTTGGGCTTGCACTTGCCTGCCCACCCTGCTTGGTAAGCTGGGCACCTGCCTGCTGATCAGCTCTGCCCCGTGGGCTACAGCTGCCGGGTTGGGAACCTGATCCCCCTGAGAGCCCTTGGACACCTTGCTGTATCCCCCAGGATGGCAAGGTCAGTGCCAGCCTCCTCACATCCGAGTCCCTAAGGGTGGACAAAGTGCAATGGCTGTTCCTACTGCAGCCCAGGAAGGCCCCCTGCCCTATGGACCCACCTTCTCCTCCTCTTCCTCTGCCAGCTTCTGCTCAATGAGCTCCTTGGCCCGTTCCACATCCAGCTCCATGTCTGCCCTCAGTGCACAGTCCTGTGCAGGATGTCTCCTCTTCTTCTTGCTACCACAGGCACGGAGTTCCCAGTCCTGGCTTCTGGTGCTGCCTGCAGCTTCACTGGCCGTGGGGCTTTATGCTGCTGGCCCCTCTGTCCCACAGCCCAAGGGCACCAACAGCTGTGGCTGCTCCACATGACTGGGGCAGCTTTGCCATGAGCTCACCCTCCTTTCTTCACCCCTGCTTTCTGGTGGCCCTGACTCACCTCTCCAGCCCCACACACTCTTAAAGAGACCCCCCCTCACAGTCCGGGTTGATCAGGACACCTGTGCTTGTTGTGGGGAGCTGCGGTGTGCACAGAACCTGTGACAGCCAGTCAAGAGAGGCTCAGCAGAGCAGGGACATGATCCAGGGTCATCCCACAGGCATGGCACCTATGCCTGTGCCACCCACCCTGGGCAAACAGGATGCTCCCACAACTCCCATCACCCCGTCTCTGTGCAACCAGATGCTGCAGCAGCCACCAACATTGCCCAAGGCTCCCTGGCACCTTGGGCAGGGAGGGGGCCTGGGGGGGGGGCCTGCCCACCCCAAAGGGAGGCAATGGGTCCTCTCAAGCCTCTCAGCCAGCATGGGATGCCAGGAGTCACAGCCCCTCTGTGCTGCTTTAGAGGATGACCTCAGGTGTGGAACATTCCGAGCAGCCTTGCCAGGGTCCCCGTGGCTGCCTGGCCTCCCCCACTGCACATGGCAGCCTAGCAGCAGGAGACTGGCCTCACGTGGGGCCAACGGGCAGAGCTGGCAGCTATTCTTGGCAGCAGGAACATTGTTCAACCCTCCTGAGCACTCCCCCCTTGTAAGATGAGGCCAACACTGCCTTGTGCTGGGACAGTTAATGCGCTGGGCACTGTCCACCTGCACAAGACCTGGGGAAGGGACAGACAGCTACACGTCACTGTTACCATCCTGGGCAGCTCCCAGGGCCATCCTTGGGTGTCTTGTCGCATGGGTGCGACACCCTCCCACAGCAGAAAGACACTGATTTCACCAGGGCAGGCCATGGTGGCCATGAAGGTAGCCTTGGGATTGTTCCCCTCCATAGACTGTCCCACCTAGCTCAAGGACAGACACAGGCTTAAATCTCCAGAGAAGCACCAGGAAAGGGAGGTGGTGACCCCACACCAAGAAGTAGCCAGGATGACAATGGGACAATGTTGGCAATGCTGTGGAAGGGTCCTGGCAGGCAGCCACGGCTGGCAGGACAGGGTCAGCGTGGCACTAGGGAACAGAGCTGGTGTCCAGGCTATCCTGGGCCACCCTGTGCCCATTCTGACATGGGAGCAGATATAGGACAGGCACAGGGACCTCCCATGGCTATAGGTTACAGCCCCCTCCAGCCTGTCTCCAAGGCCAGAGGAAGGATGAAAAGGCTTTATTGATAAATACAGACTATGTACAGAGGGGAGACATCTCCACCCAGCCCCAGCACCCCACGGGTCTCCTGGCCAGGGGGAAGCCAGAGCCCAGTAGGTCACAGCCTCTCCCTGCCGGCACAGCCTGGCAGAGGAGCCCCAGCCCCAGAGACATTTGGTCTCGAACCTCCTGCAGCAAACACGGCGCCTGCCCGTGTCCCCAGCTAAGGGAAGCCACCGTGGTGGCACATGCAGACCTTCCTGGGGGGTCACCTGTGTGGAGGGCAGCCTCAGAGGGGAGCAGGAGCAGCTCCGGATGGGCTGGAACACAGCACAGGGAATCCCCAGAGGTGCCACTACTGTCCCCCAGCTCCTTGCCCTCTCCCCTCAACCAGCAGGGGGTGGCTCAGTTCCTGGGTGGAAGGGGCTGGTTGACAATCACTTGCACAACAAAATCCTTCTGGATCTTGGTCTCCTGCAGTCGTGTGCGGTCAGTGAGCAGCTTGCCTGAGAAGAACCACCGCTGCCAGGCCAGGTCAATGCCCTCCTGCGCCTGCAGCTGCTTCTTCAGCTGCCCGATGGTGTCGCTCATGCTGGCGCTGAGCCGCAGGTCCTTGCCGGTGGAGAGGCGCACCTTGAGGGTGAACTCCCGCCGGGCACTGGGCAGAGGCTCAGCCGGTTCCACCGCCTCCTCCTCGCTCCGCTCCAGGATCAGGTTGACGGGGGGTGCAAGGCAGTAGACAGGCAGCTGGTACCGGTTGCCCAGCTCATCATAGCACTCTGTCAGGGACCCTGGGGACAGCAGGATAAGATGCTAAGGGTGGGCATCCCCGCGGACCACCCAAATGGGAACAGGACCACCCCACGCAGCGTGGCACAGCGTGCCTCGCTCCCCTTGGCTGGGCTGAGCTCTGGATGGTAGGTGGGAGCCCGTTTCTACTCCAGCCTGGGACCCACACGTGCTCAGATATGAGCACTCAGCACACACCCCACCCAGACCCCCAGTGCTGACCCTTACCATGGGGCAGGGTGATGCTGGCTCCATCGAGGATGGCCTGGGCCAGGCTGTGGTCATTGGCTTCTACAGCATAGGCAGCTGCCTTCAGGGCATCCCAGATCTCCTTGCGGCCTTCAAAGGCGGGTGCCGTGTCCCAAAACTCGTCCCGCTTGCTGCGCAGCTGCCCGTCTGTCATGGGATAGTCGCTCTTCCACTTGGGACACTCCTTCTTCAGGGGCTCATTGCGGCCTGCAGAGGTGGGGGATACTCAGCCAAAGGACAGGGTTTCCCCTCAGGTCCTGAGCCCTCCACCTCCCCATACCCACAGGTTCTTCCTGGGGACCTCCTGCACGCCAGCAAGGGCCCAAGGGATCACCCAGTGAAGAACAGTCCCCAATGCAGCCAGCGGGAACTGGACTAAAGTTAGTCCTGCCCAAGATCCCTCTGGCCCCACAGCAGTTGCCCCCCAAGTGACAACCTTTGCCCTCAGAGTGGACAAGAGCTCTTGTTTCCTTGTTAGGGGGACCAGTCACTGTCCCGTAGGGTGGTCACAGGGCCTTGGGGCCCTTTGAGGCAGAGCAGTATTTATAGCTTGGGGAATTAGCCAGGAAATAAGCTGGTGAGTCGGAACGAGAAGGGGATTACAAAGGCTGAGCTGCAGCAAAGGGGGGGTCAGGACTTCACCATCTCCTCTGCCTACCCTGGGATGACAGGGACCAGCTGCAGGCAAGACAGCAGGCACACAGTGTCCCAGGCATTAGGGGGACAGAGGGCATTGCTGCCAGACTGCAGCTGCCATAGCAGTGGGCTGAACTGAGCTGGCTCTCCACAAAACAGCCCCCAGCCATGTTCCCACAGACCCTCAGCAGGCAGCATTGCCCAGGGATCTGAGCCACCCCAATGTCAGTCCCACACCACCATGCCCTCGCTACACTGGGCTGCAGCCCTGTGGGAACAGCCCTGTACCATCGGCCCCACGGCCAGGCCGGACACGTAGGGCAGGAAGGAGTAGTCACTCCCAGCTGAGCTGGGGATAATGGATGATACCAGCTCCTTCCTGTCACTCCTCTCCCTGAGCTGGCCAGGTGGCACCCTTCCTGTGGGGACAGGATGAGGGGAAAGTGAGGCTCCAGCTGGGCAGGAAGATGCCTGTGCCCACACAGTGACCTACGAGGCAAGGTGATGCCACACACCCCAGCCACTGGAGACAGCAACCACTGCTAGCTGAGCCAAGTTCCTCAGGCAGCTGTTCCTGAGCAAGTGTGTGGTGACAAAAGGCCCTACATGACCTTTTCCATTATCCCACCCTACCCAAGACCACTGGAGCCAGCACAGCATCTGTTCCCCAGCAAGCACCCACCTTGGGGGTCCCCAATGGACACAGCTGCTCAGCTATCCCAAGGCTGGGTGCTGAGCATCCCTGGCAGGCAGCATCCTGCCCACATCCCTGGAGGAGCAAGGGCAGCCGGCTGCAGCCAGTGCTGCCGATTCAGCAGTCACGGTGCTGGGCCAGAGGGATTTGCAGCACCACAGGACACAGCAAGGTCAGAGGCAACACCTGCCCCAGGAGGGCAGTGGAGAAGTGTCCACAGCCAGCCTGAAGGATATGTCTGGGATCATGTCCCTACACTGCTGTGGCCACTGGGCTGGGGCATGTGTCCTTACAGCCAGGACTCCTGGCCAGCACTCCCAGTCAGCACCATTCCCCCAGTTCTGTTTGCAACAAAGGGAAGAGGCTGGCCCAGGAGAGGCAGCAGGGCTGGATCTGTAGGGGTCAGCTGTGGCAGGGAGCAGGGACAGGCTGTGGCTGCCTCGTGTGTACAGGCATGCCCAGCAGCCTTGCCCAGGTAGGCAGGGGCTTAAGCCTCATCTATTTATTGCTACCGCCCAGCCAGGCCTGCACCTTCTAATCACCTCCTGCTCTATTCCAGGCCCCTTGTGCAACCAACTCTCCACGGCAGCACCACCAGACAGGTCCATCCGCTCGCTGTGCCCGGACTCGAGCCAACAGGATCTGGCTGGCAGCCTGCCTGCCTCCTGCCCTGTGCCTGCAGCACCCCAGCACCCTGCCCCTGGCTCAGCCTCCCGCGGTGCCCTGGTGAGGGACCCCCAGGTAGAAGGATGTGACCCAAAGCCTTCCCTGCCCTGGGGCTTGCTCCCTGCCTGAAGGAGCCTCAGGCAGCCCCAGCTGAGAGGTCCCGGAGGCCCTGGAGAAGATGTCAGACAGATGGCACACACCACTGCTTCCAGCAGTGCTGGCTGCTCCACTCCCAAGCCAGGCAAGGTTGGGATGCTGCATGCCACAGGCATCCCCAGCTCCTGCTGTTGTAAACTGGCCACCCCAGGGACAATGCTATCACCTGGTGCCAAGAGCCCTTGCAGGATCCCTCCACAGGGGGTCACAACAAGCCCCAGCCAGAGCAGGAGCTAGCCAGGCGGGTGGGCTGTTTAGCAGGGTCTCTGTGGCATCAGAGGTGGGCAGGGAGAGCCCCCCCCCTCCACTGACAGTAGGTCCTCACATACTGGGACCCGCTGGCCCAGGACAGTGTCCCCATACTGCTGGTGAGGGCAGCTGTAGCCTTGCTTCATTGCCCACCACCTGCTGAGCAGCTCCCAGGGGCTGGTGGCACCACGCAAGCAAAGGCAGGAACCAGCCAGGGCACCTGGCACAAGGGACAGCCCTGCTCTCCCCGGAAGGGACACACTGCAAGAAAGCAGCAGCAGCCAGCAGAGTAACAGGAAGGGACCATGAGCCATCCCAAGAGAGCAAGTAGGGATGGAGACTTAGGCTCTGCAGCCAGCTGTTGCCTGGCACGGGAGGGGATCACACGGATCCAGATGTTGGAATCTGACCTTACCCCCACCCCATCACTGCGGCCTGAACTCCAAGGCAATGGCCCCACACCCCACCAAGCCGAGGGAACAGTCAGCCAGGGACCCCAGGCCTCACTGATACCCGCAAGAAAGCACTCCTGGGGGGCAGAGAGTGTCGGGGGCTATCACCCCAACCCGTACCAGCGGGGCATCCCCGGGGCAGGCTGGCACACCCGGAGCCCCGCGCGGTGGGGGCGGCTGCCCACGGCACGGGCACAGCCTGGCCCGGCAGCCACGGCACCCTGCACGTGCTGCCGGAGTGGCGGCCACCGTCCCACGAAAAACACCTTTCCCTCCCTCATCATCCCAGCTGCGGGCGAGGGCCGGGGCGTCCTGTCCCGGGCACACGCTTCCTGCCCCTCCTCTCCCGCCGCCCACTACCGCTCTGCCATAAACACGGTAATTACCGGCTGCGACGGCACCGGCCGGGGAGGCGGCAAGGGAAAGCCGTGATTCATCCTACCAGCCCACGGCTTCTCCGCCGAAAGTCCACCGTACCCATCCCCGCGGCCTCCGGGACCCTCCAGGATGGCATCATGGGGAAGCGCCTGGTGGCACCCGGCTGTTCGGGTACCGGTAACTCCGGGCGGCCGCGGGGCTGCACCAGCCCCGCCGCTGCTCTCCGGACCGGCGCAGCCGCTCCGTGCCCTACCCGCGCCTCCCGAAGCCCCAGGGCAGCGGGGACGGGGTCGCGCCTGCCGGCAGCAGCCAGATCTATGGGACAGCACCGACCCCGAGCAGGCAGGACCCTGCCGTTCACCGGACGCGTGGTGCCGGGGGACGCTGCCGAGCCCAGACCGGGGGCACCTGGCACCCTGCGGTCCCCCTAGAACAGCACTTCCCCGGAGGAGCCGGCAAATGACAGGGCTCGGCTGGACGCGCCGCGCACCCCAGCCCTGACCCCGCAAAGCCTGCGGGGCGCCGGGAAGGGAGCCGCGCTTCCCGTCCGCTCCCGAGGCCGCGCACCGAACCGGGACCCCCAGGCTCCAGGAGCCCCGAGGGCACAGAGCGGCTCCTGGGGTTGTGCGAGGGGGGAGTTGTCCCGTGGCGGACTGCGCCGCTCCGGTGCCCACGTTCATCCCGCGCCACCCGAGGGGGG
>VZTR01011694.1:1347-14693 GCA_013400775.1 Chaetops frenatus
CTACTGGTTAACCGCCAGCAACTGCTTTAGTGCGTGACTACTAACTGCATGTTATATCACCTTTTTAAAACTTGATACGTAGATTTTAATAGCTTTACATTTTATAATTTTTTAGTCAAACACACGGGATTTTTTACTTTTAGCTGCTACATCAACTATCTACCTCTCGTACTTTTGTGTAGCATTTATAGCATTCATATTTTGTAACCTTTTCAGTTAATCATGAGGGGAGGGGAAATGTGGGAGAACAGGGAAATGCGATCGGAAGATCTCGCGTTGTACGGGCAGGTAAGACCCCTCCCCTATAATCAATCAATGTAGTTAAACTTCCCTAACTGCCTAGAAAGGCAAACGGACGGAAGTGACATCCCTAACCTAAGCTATATTGCCCCCATACCACCCCTCAATAAACACCATTTGCCGTCCACCACATTGGTGTAAGCGTGTCAGTTGGCCCAAGCGGCCCGAGTGAGGTCGGGCTGCCGTGCTGGCTCTCGGAACCAGGTCGTCACGCCTTTACTAGAAGGCAACAAGTCAGTTTGATCCAGAGAACTGAATGATCACAAAAGAAAGAGATTATTTACACTGTAATGTTTACACCAGATATTGGCTGGATTCCTGCTCACATTTCTTTATTTATGCCTGTATAAACAGAACTATTACACATCCAATTCAGTATCATCTACAGTTTAGGGAAGAGATGTCTGTAAAAAAAAAAATAAATTCTCTTAGATGAAACAACATTTTACAAAGGATCACTGAAAGAAGGAGAAGTCATCTCCACCAAGCAGCTGAACCTCACAGAGTTGCAGGGTTGGGTGAGAATTACCTAAGCTGCAAGTATGTTAATACACAGTTCGCTTCCTTCTCAGCATCCTGTCAATACCAGCAGGGGCTGGTCTTATTTCATTTACATATGCCATGAAAATCTTTCCTGCAGAAGAATATTACATGACCATATGCAGATTTTCAACAAGGAAACTGAACTTGAGGACAGTACTCATGAGACTCAGTTTTCTTTAAAAAAATCCCCACAACATATTTTGTAGGGAAGGAAAAAGGAATAAAGCAGATAGTAAGTTAGCAGACATTTCTTCTGCATTTTTTTTTAAACATTTTCTGTTCATAAAGACAGTAAATATCTGGACCAAAAAGAAAAAAAAAATGCAGAAATGAAGAAGTTACATCTTTTTATTCTGGTACATGAATGAATGAATAAATTGACCAGCATTTCTCCCTGCACCAGCATCCTGTCAGACAGCTGCCCTGCCAGGAGCCTCCATTCTCAACATCTGCAAAAGCTAAGCATGATATCCCAGCCAGTTCAGCCCTTGGGCCCCTCCTAGAAGATCCTGTTAATTATGCCAAGATCTGTTAAAGTTATGTACAGGGTTCTCTCCATACATGTCTACTCAGCTAAGACTAATAGTCCTCCAATACTTCCAGTTTGTCAGGTCTCCAAATGAAACAAATGAAAACCAAAGGAGAGATACCAAGTGTGTTTTCAGCAGCAGATTTAACACAGCTGAATTACTGAACAGAATGCCACAAGGAAATACAGGCTTTCCACTTTCTAATGCACAGCACCACTGGATATCCATACTGCCTGTCTGGACACAGAACTAATCTCCCATATGCTCCCACTGACTTGACACTACTGCCTACAACAGAGATTTATACAGCTGGTGTCAAGGAGTTCATTATCCCCATAGATGGAGCAGCAGGCTTTCAGACTACCAGAAGCCTATACCCCAGGGCTGAAATGGATGTGAGAAAAGAAATAGTTCAGAAGAGTAGAGCATGGATTGAAAGGAAAAGGAAAGCAAAGGGGAAGGCCAAAAAAGGTCAGAAAGCAGGCATTGGAAACCTCTAAAATACACATACCCAAAAGCAGAAACTGAAATATCAACAGCTTCCACTCTTCAAGAAAAAACCCAAAGACAAGCTGAGAGGCCTTTGTGAGAAGGAGAAGAAGGGAAAACAGGGATAGGGGGAGAAAAGGAACAAACTACTAAAAGGTCATGACATCAGATGTTTCAGGATTTAAACACAAACTTAAGCTATTTCCTGTTTTAAAACTGAGAGAAAGTATTGATTAGTATCAAGGAGATTGATTTAGGATAACATAAATCACACTTTTTAAGAGCTGAAATGTCAAGAATGTTTTAGCATTTAGAAAAAGATGGTGTTTTGGTTTTTTGGTGTTCCTCCAGTAATAACTAAATAACAGACTAATGCAGTAGTAGAAAATAGTTGTGAGGGGTATTTTTTCCTGAAGAGGAAAATGGGATCTTGATGGCAAAGATAGTTTGAGACTTCTGAATCATAGTGAGCGCAAAGATAGTTATCAGTGAAATGAAAAAAACCCTAAAATCAAAACACCCATCTTTTCCAGGCAAGAAGTGCTCTGTTACATTTGGTCTTTTTCTTTAATTTAGGTGCATTGGTATGTGAAAAAGAAGAAAAATTGAACACAAATAGCTTTGCGTTGAAATTTTTTAACACTTGTTCTCCTCACTGAGTTGTTTGCTTTCCATCCCATTCCTTAAGAGTTTTTAAAAGAATGTAGTGCCTATTGTCTACCTTTCATCTTTGCCAGTCCTCTCCATAAAACAATGCTAGTGCCCATTTATTCCAGCATAAGTAATTTCCTCTGGCGTAAGTCTACTACAGTACTTGTAAAGACTTTGCTCAATCACGAGTTACCACCACATTTAACAACTGCATCCTTTTAGGCCCATGTATTTGCCACATGACTTTACACGTACATGTAGAGATTGATGGGTTTTGTCTATTATGATTATCCCTCACCAATTTAAGAAGAATTTGATCACTACCTGTTAATATAAAGTTACAGAAACAAGCAACTGAAATGGTCCAAAGTAGTCAGAGGTTTGAGCAATAGCTAGTGATGCAAGACAATAAAACAAAACTATACTTCCACATTCTCCAGTCTGACACACAACAGCAATTAACTCTCCTCCTTCAAGGAACACAAGTCCTTCCTCGTTTGTTTGCTCTGTCTAAAACATTGGCCTTGAGGCAAATTACCCCAATGTGTACACAGGCCTCCTTGCAGCTGACTGAAGTGTCTTCTGTTCACTGCAGGTCATGGCTAGACACACACCACTTTCCTGATCTTTCAGTGCCTTAATATTACACACCTTATTAAGCTGTTACCTGCTACTGACCAACACAGAATATCAGATTGTACTCTGGGAAATTGCCTTTAACTAAGTTGATATGAATTCTCCAAGCCCCAAAAATAGAGGGAACTCCCCTGTAGAAGTTCTGCTTTCCCTTAACACTTCATTTTGATAAGCAAAATGACGTCTGTGAATACACTTGACAAGTACCCTGCTCAGATGCACAAGTCCATGGCTCTTTCCTTAAATCACTGCCATGCCTCCAACCCACTTGCACTGCCTTCTGATCTACTGTGCATCTTCACTGTCTTCACAATTGTTAACAGAGAAAGAGGTTCGAGCCTGCAGATAACCACCTCTTTGCCATTTCAGACATTCTACACATCTTTTCACCATTATTTCTTACAAATAACAGCATCACTGCACAAACTTGATTTAAAATCCTAATCCCACATTGCATTAAGAACTCAGCATCTAATTTAACACCTCACAGAATCAAGTTGCAAAGAGAATTTTATTTGTGAGTCTTTAAACCACATCTCCAGCCAAACTTATAACCCCAGATGACACAATTTGACACCTGGGAGAAAAAAGAGAATGAAGTAGAAAACACTGAAAAATACTGGGGAGTACATGGAAGGGCAAAGGCACCACATATGCCCCACCTGGTAATCTACTAGTTCCTTCCTTCTTCTTTTGAAATGGCTTGAAACAGGAAGGGGTTTTAACACTCTATAATAGCTCAAGTCCCTTGTTAGACCAGCACTCACGTAGCCTTTTCCCCAACATCTTACCACACAAATTGAGCACTATCCCCATGTAATCAAGTGAAATCAAGTAAGGGGCAGAGCCTCAGCTGTTTCTAAGAGTTTTATTATCGTAAAGATCAAGGAAATTTGAAACATTGCCAGAGAGGACACAACTACCCTTTTCTGAGCAGGCATTTCACTCTGATTGTAGTAGTGGAGCAGAAGAAAGAGCAAACATTCACTTACTCCTCACACTTATGTGGTATCAGTTACCTTTAGGGAATCACCTTGATCAAGGGTCCTGGATCCTCTAGACTCTGGCAGCTGTCAGTTGTATCTGCAAATCCATGTCTGAGGTTATGTATCAGTGGCTGCATTCACATTGGAGTGCAGGCTCTCTTGAGTTCATGAAAAACTGCCCATCTCTATCTTACTTTAAACCTTTGTGGCAAAGACTAAACTTAATAAAGCAACACAACCTTTCAAATCACTTTGTTAAGTCGCAGCATTCTGGTATCAAACCTATCAGAGCTTTATACAACTTCTAAAACTGAGTAGTTGCTCCTGTTGAAATATGTTTGGAAAATAGAACTAGATTGTTAGCATTAAACAAGAAAACAGATAAGCAACCTGATCTTTTAAGTCATTATCCATCAGGGTTGATTTCAAGGCAGATTTGCATTTGTTTCTTCTACAAAGAAGATATTTAATACATAATTATTCTGAAAGACACAACACTCAGGGAAAAATATTATTTGTAGAGCTCAAGAGAGTCTAAGAAAACAAACAAACAAAAGAGAGGATGCGGTCAGCAGAAAGGGAGAGACTAATTTTCACCTGTAAAACCACTTTCAGATAAATACTATGCCTGGTAATTCAGTATACATGAGGAGGCTGCCATCCTCAGGGAATTGGGGAGCTATTGCAGCTGACTTCCAGAGAGGATTTATGCCTGGACCTCCAGAGAATAACTCATCTAAATTAATTCCTCAAGAACCCGCTAATAAGACAAATATTAGAATACCTTAAATTGTCTTCAATGTTTTCTTCCTTAACCACAGTCACTCCCAAATGCTAGACTAAAACTAGATTACAGGGTCAATCAAGTCTTCTGCTCCTAGTGCTGTACAGAAACTTCTCCAGTACATTTCAGGACAAAAGGCTTCTTTAACATGCTTTCTGACAATTATGCACACAGCTCAACCGGCAGTACAACCAAGAGAAAGATATGGAAGCTTTTTAACTTTTAAAGGGATACCTAATTATTTCCCTTTCAACTGCCACATAGAGTACTAGCATAAATTGATCCCATCAGGGTTAAAGTGTTACATATGAGCTGGGAGACATGCCACAAGAAACACAACCATTACCACCACTTCTGATTTTCAATTGAACTTTCATAGATTTTCAGTTTCAGAATACAGAGATAGCTTCCATGCCACTTAAACTATTGCTCCTTTTGGTGAAGGAGAAGAAAGTCAGAAAACCCCACAAACTCGATTTAAAAATTCTGTTATGCTACTCTTCTTCCATGCTGTACAAGTAGCACAAAAACTGTGAAAAACACATTTAAAAAGCAGAAACCCTTAAATAAGCTGTTTCAAAGGAAAAAAGATGTACTTGCACACATTAGCAGTAGACTGACTGTTCAGGAGCATTCAACGTCCTGAATTCCAGATAATGATACCATTTGTTAGAGAGAAATGGTTAGTGAAATCAAGTTTAAAAAGGCATTCACCACTGGATTGCTGCCAGATGCCCATCAGAAGCTAATCAGTTTAATCACACATAGGCCTGGGTTAAATAAATATTCAAGTTATTTCAGAGTGTCTAAGAGAAGGGTTACTAAAAAAAAAGCATCTTTTCCCTACCTGTGGCAAGTTCTGAAGCTATTGATACTCAGAATTGTCTACTGATGCACCTAAACTCAAGTCATAACCTAAACAAACAGACCCCAATTTAAAACTTGTGACTTTACTAGCCAGCAAAACCCAGCCAAGAGATCTGAATGTAATCATAAAGCTGATAATCCACTTACTGCAGACAAAGTATTCACTCTGCACTGAGCCTTCAAAGGGTATCTCTTGTTGTGCTAAAAGGAATTAAAAATTCAGAGCAAAATGCACAAGTCATAGCAGAAGAAATTCTGTAGAGAACTTTCCTTACAGTAAGATACTTAAGGAGCTCAGTTTAATGTATCAAGGTTCATTCAGTTACAGTCTTTATATAATGGGACAAGTTCTCTTTGCTACTGTGTAAGGTCACTGCTTTTTTATCTTGCCAAGAAAATGTCACAGAAGAGTCACTAGTTGGTAAAGTTGGCTAAGATTTTTTTTTTCTTTCCAAGAACAGTAAAAACAAGAAGCTACTAGAAAGACTTAAGGTTGTGGTAGATCCACTATTTCAAACTGTATTTTCTCCAAGAAGCCTTCCAACTCAGTTACCTGATTCAGTAATTACTCACCACCTCAGTATTGTGCATAAGGAAATGATCAATATTTTGACATTAAATTCATGTTTAAACCTCGCTTTTCTTCTTCCAGCATAACAGGAGCGCTTTTATTGGGCACAAGTCTTACTCTAAAAGCCAAGAAAATGATGATGTCTGTTTTGCATATCTCATCAGAGAGAAGCTGTCTGCTGTACAATTCATGCTAGATGTTTCCCCTCTGTTGCTTCCATCACAGAAAGTTCCAGTACACCTCTCACAGACCCAAGACTGTAGAAACTGGATCTCCCCAACAGATCCCAGGCACAAGAAATACTCCACACCACTCTATGAGCTTGTTCCAGTCTCTCTTTTAAACCCCTGCCCACTCCATAAGTGTATAAGCTACATGCAGAATTGTGGAAGCCTTTTCAAAAACAACATGTCTGTTCATCATGAAGAGGTTACTAAGCTGCAGGCTGGAATTTTTCAGTACAAATCTACTCTGGATTCACAAGCTGGAGCCATACTTCATACCTGCAGTCTGAAAACAAAGTTGGAGTCGCTACTCCCATCCTCATCATCTTGCATCAGCTACTGCGATTCTTTTTACTTCCACAAACACCCCTTTCTCACACAAAATAAAATGCTGCTTCCAAGAGACCAGCATTCACTATCAAACTCTGACCTCAATTAAGTCTTAATTTTCAATATTCTTTCTGGCTTGCCTATTTTATCTTACAAACCAAGTGGCCCATTTTTTACACTCCAGCAGTTCATCACTAATCTCTAAAGTTCCCTAAACACCACTTTTTCCAAGCTTATTCCCTTTCTGCTCTCTGTACTTCTCATAAGCATCTCCGCAGGCAGTCCATCCTCCAGATTTTATTTTTCAGTGCAACAACCTCTCTGTGAAAATGCAGTAACTAGGGTTCACAATGACACTCACAGTCATCCTGCAACAACTGCAACCCATCACATTCACCAGCTGTCTTTCATATGACTGGCTTCTTGGCAGAAGTTTATCAATTGCCTGATGCAAAATTTCCTGCTGGAGCCCACCCAAGATCCATCCTTTGTTAGCTGAAAGTTTATTCCCTTTTTCAGTACTGGCAAAACTCAGACTACCACAGCACTTCTGAAAGTATTGGATAGTTTGTCAAACAAGACAAGAAGAGATTTCTGAGCCAATGGTAAGGCACACAGATGGCATTTAAGATTTAACTCAAACCAGAAATTTGAAAGGTTTAATAGGAATTAATCCTCAAAATACTTGAATTATTTGACAGAAAAAATGGAAGGCTCTGAAAAAATCTATAGAAAGTCATTTTTCAAAAGAGTAACAGCAAATGTTAAGTTATTTGTGTCAGATTTTTCTGTCTTGACTTTCTACATTAAATCAGGCAGAATATAACAGTGGATGTTTTGGAGAAAACCATCAAATGTTTTCTATTAGAGTGTTTAAACTTACCTTTACAATGTGCATGATCAATTTTAAAATTGCTAACATTGGATTTCCTCAGTATTACATGTTTTAATAATGTCATTTATAAAACAATGCATTCCCCAAGATGCAGTAACATCAAGCATCAGTTGAAACAGCAACTAGTAAAATGTTTTTGACAAGACTGACAAGTATAGCACCAGCAGATCCAGAAGTGCTCTGTTCCCTGAAAGCTAATAAAGTTCTGAATCGGGACCCAATGAAAGTGCATCAGTGCTCTTGACTCCACACAGCAGAGCATAGAAAAAACTAAGTCACCGCTTCTTGCCTATACAGCTAAAGGGTGTTATAATGTAAAAATCCACTGGAGATCCTTTGCTTGCTTCTCTGAAATATCCCACAGGCATTGAGCACACATCCACACAGACTGGGGAGGGGAGAACAACTGGTGTCTCCCCTCTTCTCCAGTGAAGGCCCTATAAACAGAATATGAGAAAAAAAACTTGGTTCACTGAGCCACTCACTATGAAATGTTTTGAAACAGTAGTTTGCATAAACACCAAGTAACAATAGGCTGAACTGCAGCTTAGCTCAGGGCATAAAATGTGATAACTACCTCTTTGTGAAAGAAACTTAAAAATGAGTTTGGTTTCTGAAGTATTAAATGTCCTCATTTGTTTTAAGTCTTAAGGGATATGGCCCCTCAGCATCTGTGCAGAATCAGGCTGCTGTTTAGAGCAGCATGTTCTTATGAACAATAGCCTTGGATTTGTTGCAGTATTTATAACACAATTTTAATTCTTACCCATAGTCTTCAGCAGAAATAAAAATTCAACACTAATTACAGCTGCCAAAGCACATCTCTGAACTAGTACAGCTGAGGCAGACACACAGCCAGGTAAAACATGCTGAACAAACTTCCCCCATATAAAAAAAGATGCCAGCTCTCTCTCTTCACTAAAACACACTTTTTTTTAGGTTGTTTTTATACTGTCTTCTCAGACTTAACCACTCCATACTTTGTAATTGTTTTCATTCTATCTGAGCTTGCAAAAAATTCCCATTCAGTATCAAATTCTGAATTTAAATTATGAGCTGTTTCACCTCCTCCTTTAAATCATTAGTAGGACGCTCAATTTAACTGAGCTTGATAGTTATCCTACAAGCACTGTTCTCTGCCTTATAGATCAAATTACTGCAACATCTACTATTTTTGCTTCAGCAAGTTTCTATCCATGCAATATTTAGGCCAATAAAGTTGGGGATTTTTTCCCCAAGTTTTACAAGGAAATGCTTCCAAAAGGCTTGCCTGAAGTATTTGCCACATGCAGTATTTCTCGACCTGCAAAATACTGTAATTTGATTTTTTTAAGAAGGAGACTGTATGTTTTCTCATTTATTCATACCGGCAGTTCATCTGTCACAGCTCTATTAGTTTCAAGTCTACTAGAGTTGTACCTTCCAGTGCTGTTGTTAATATTTTATGTAAGCATGGATGCAGAATTAACCCTGAGGACTCTTACTATCAATATACATACAGGAAGCCAATTTCTCTGCAGCACGATGCTGGTAAACAGATACACACAGCCTGGCTGGAGAAGCCTAGACTTCACACTATGCAGTTCGTCCTGTTGAAGAAGCTGGTAGCAGCTGCAGCTCAACTACTTTCAGCATCAAAGCCAGCTAGATATCTTATTAATTTCAGAGCCAAACAGCACTTTGCTCCTGTACTTTAGGATATTTGTGCTGCTTTTGTTTTTCCTATTTGTTGCCATCATCAGCCTTTCAAAGCCCATTAGGTTGCTAATCCCTTTATATTTAAAAACAAATTTACTCTTCATTTCCTTTCACTATTATTGTAAAACACAAATTCCCACCCCCATATCTGTATAACCACTCCATTGCCTGAAGCCATCCTGGAATATACAAGATAGTAATACAGCCTCTCACTGTGCAAAGCCTGCAGGAACACACATCATTACACACCCTGATTTTACAGAGAGCTGAGGAAGGTCAGATGTCTCACGTCTCCATAGCAAATTGGGAGCACAAATCAGGTATTCAGACTTCTGAAACAAGCACCACAGATCCAGAACCATCCAGTTACTTTTACTGCTCCTTGTAAAGTCTTCAGAATGGGAAAGGCAAGAAGCTGAAATATATTCTTACCTGTCTCCAGCCAGAGATGGCATTTCTGCACCTGTATCTGTGCTTCTGCAACCTGACAACTTCAGCATTACCACCTGACTTCCATATCATGGCTGAGATGCTTTTTCTAATTGAGGTGTGACTAAGCCACTTGCAGACTCCACCTTTGCATGTGTTAAATTGTAAGAGACATGACAATTCCATTGACTTAAAGAGTCAAATCCGTATAATTCACTTGTCTATATAACACATTACACTGTATAATGCCTATAACAGTCTTTATGCTGTTGG
This sequence comes from Chaetops frenatus, assembly GCA_013400775.1. NCBI lineage: Eukaryota > Metazoa > Chordata > Aves > Passeriformes > Picathartidae > Chaetops > Chaetops frenatus. The sequence goes on from VZTR01011694.1 coordinate 11,554, forward strand.
CACTTCATGTTTAACATTCCAACAGGATCTTCTCATAACCAGGAACGAGGTATATTCACCAGGAGATGTGGTCCCAGAGCTCTGGTTTCATTGCTAAAGAGCCCCAGGTAAAATATTTCTTCATGTCACTGTCCCTACTGCATGAACAGTAAGACAAAACCTCACAGTATAGGAATTCCTAACAAACCAGCCTACAAACCATCCTCAATAAGAAGAATTACTTAGCACTCATACCTCTTCCTATTCTCCCCCCTCCTTACACTTGAAAGAGTTGAGAGAATTATCAATAGTTTGTATGAAGTTTGTAGGTTTCTTTAAAATCATTACAATATAGAGGAACAAAAGTCTTCTTTTGTTCAGCAGCTTTCCACTCAAAATTCCCCATTTGTCTTTCCTTTCCTAGATTTCTTTCCTCTTGCTAATCAGTGCCAGCCTCCAATTAGAATTGACAATAGAAGAAAGTCTTTTTATGCTTTTCAGTCATCACTACATAAAACACCATACTATATTCCATTCTCCACTCAGTTACTTCTTCTTGGGAAAAAAAAAAAAAAAGTAGGATAAGTAAGTTTAGCAGTTTTAATCCTTTTCTTGTTCTCAGGCCAAAACCAAAATTCTTTCCAACCCTCCCATTCTGGGCTTGGAGTGTGAATACTGAGCATGAGCTGGGCTTATTTGCTGCACTTTCAGCTAAATTGCTGCTGCCACCACTGTTGCTGCTGTCTACCATCTCGTAAAATATTGGCTTTTACTGCACGTATCCAATAAAGAAAAAAAATATTAATTTTCCCCTAGAATTAACCAACTGGAAACAGCATCACAGATCAGCCTGTCAGCCTGGTATTCAAGACTAAAATCCAAAAATGAACTGAAGGCCCAATGTGAAGAAGGTGGAAGGTGTATGAGAAAAAAGGAAATGCAAACAGTGATTTTAGAAGAGGAAAATCAGATACAAAGAGGAGATTATGATTGTGAAAGATGCAGTCTGTAACATCTGGATACTGCCATCTTATTACATTGCTGCGTTTGTATAAAATAGCTGCACACCTTAAAACACCAGCAAAGATTGCAAACCCATGCTAGAATCCCACAATAAAAACACCCTGGTTTTGTTTTGGAACACAAAAACACAGGCAAAATAGTAGGGAGGAATCAGATCACACATTAACAAAATTGATTTAAAACAGCATAAAAACTGAGCAAAGTCTAGTCTCCCAGGCAGGCTGAAGGAATCCCTTCCCCCCTGCATTGTCCACTCTCCCAGCAATTTGTATTCCTCAGCAAAGCTCTCCAGGCTCACTGCAACTCTAAGTGAAGAGGGCCCAGAAAAAATTGCACTGCTGTGGAGAACATTGAAATGACAGACCTGGCTCTGTTACAGCATGGCACACCTGAGACTGAGACAAAATGCTCAATTCCTTCCTGTTTTCACAAACTACATCTGATCCTAGCATGCCACGGTACAGAAATCATTGCTGTGATTATTATGACATACTTTAAAAATATGCCTCGTCCAAGCTGCCAGTCACTGAAAGAGTAACAAGTCTGACCCCTCATACCACCTGGGGTCCTTCACATGACCCCCCTTTAAGCAAAGGACTGCAGAGACCAAGCACTGGCTTTACCCCAAGTGATGCCTACAAAAAAAAAGCCAGGACTCCTGGAACACTTCTTCCCCTCTTAGTGGAGCCATGAGCTGCACATCAGGAGCCAACTTTGATAAGAGGCACAAATACCATTAGAACAGAGCTCCAAATCAGTAGACCTTTATGTACCCTGTAATAGATCCCAACTGTACCTAAACACTAATATTAAGCTCTAAGGACTAAGGATATGGTACTTGGTCCAGGACACATGCTTTTAAAAGGTCCCTAAATGCTTATTCATCTAATAAAGCACAAAAGCTCTAAAGAAGCTGTTGCCATCTGTTTTCTGGACTTTGACATTTCTACATTATCCTCTCCCTACTCTCACCAACTGTTATTTGGACACAAAAGAAGAAACCAAAACCAGAAAAATTAACACTAGGATTCCATTCTTGAGTCAAAACGCTCCTCGAGTAGTGAAAGGACCTCCAAAACGTTTTCATGTGATAAAATAAGTTGCATTGTGGGCAGAGTAGAAGCTTTAACTCACCATTTCTTTATTTCTGACATTTAAATCAGACTCAATTTCTTTTGCACATGGTTCTTTGCAGTTTAATATGCATACTTTTATTACCTGTATTTTGAAGTAAACATATTTGTTTTAAACCAACAGTTTGAAAGCAGTGGTTGAGGAGGAAAGAATAGTTAAGTGCTAGCTTTCCTTTGATCCTCAGGTCTTCACACTTGGGACAGGCAGGGACCCCACTAACCATACCATAGATTAGGTTCTGAGCACCTTTTTGTCCACATTATATAAAACATCAGTCTTTTGGATAAGCAAAAAAATAACTTCAGCAGTAATTACCAGCAGTACCAGCAGTAATTCGATCAGGTTTATTTGAAAAAAAAATCAAATAATGTTTGAGCAATTCTTTACTTTTCTATTTTCAAATAAAATTGGGTGCAAAGTTTGGTTTGGGGAGGGCTACAACTGTGATTTGCTTAAAGGGTCCCCAACCCATGCCTGTTACTTACAAAAGCCATCTCCACCTTCACCCTTTATTTTAGTTTAGATTATCATCTCAGACAGAGCTAGTCGACACTCTGCAGTCCCATCAGGACATCACATTAACTGCTTTAAAAACTCAGGTAACGACTCAGTAAGTGACAGTGGGCACTGACACCCAAGAAGCACACACAGTACCTGAAGGTCAATTCCTGCCCAGCCAGAGACATGAATTAAGCAGCCTTTTCCCTGCAGGGAGTACTCTGATGGCTGATCAGAATCCACAACACTGAAGATTCATATACTTCCTCAAAATAACTGGTTGAACATTAGAAACTGTGCAGAGAAAGGCAGAGATGGGATTCAGCTTCTCAAAGCACACAGTTTCTCACAGCACAGAAGCTCCAGCATGCTCACAGCAGTGCACCGCACAGCAACTGCTGAGTCCAACAGCCTCCACAAGGACATGCCCTGCTTTTATGAGGTATGCAAGTCCTAATGGGATGCCTATGTTCTGTCCATATTGATCTTTAGGTTAACCACACCGC
>VZTR01011696.1:12841-31464 GCA_013400775.1 Chaetops frenatus
CCCACCACTGCTCCTAACAATGTAAGCTTCGCAAAGACGCCACTAATGTTCAAGTGGCTACATGAAGTGCCCATCTTAAAATTAGCCAATCTGTGGGCTCCTCACCTCCGCTGGAAACTGTGCCCCGGCGGAAGTAGAAAAACAAAGAACCCCCCCAGGAAGGAGAAAAAAAAAAGTTGTTGTTCTTTAAACCACAACAGTGGTGGCAAGTTTTCATCTCATCCTTACATTGCCTTCACATGGTACAGATTCCTCCGAAGGAAATTGATACAAGCACATCAGAAATACTGATTGCTGTATGCTGAGATCATCCATTACTTTAAAAAACCAAAGTTCTCCATAATGTGAAAGCTTTCAAATACCCGTATCACAGTGTTAGGACATTGTACAGTCAGTTACCTGAAACTCCAGTTATGTTGGAGAATTCATATGAACTTGACTGATGGCTCCTCTAACTGAATTTTCCCATGGTTTACTCAGAGAGAGCAGTGGTGGGGGAGTAATAAAAATGCATCCATTTCATGTACTGCATTATTTCTGCATTAATTAAGTGGTGTACACAAAACCAGTGTCAATTCAGAGCATTCCAAATCCTTGACTCTTGGATGCTTTACCAGAGAACACTAACCCTTTTTTAAAAGTTTCATTAAGTTAAGTTTGTATTTAAAAAGATAACTTAGACCTGTGATGTAATTGGCTGCATTCCACTATAGTGCTTTTGTTCTGCACAATGTATGTGGTAATTGAGGTTGCCTCCCAATTCCTCAGGTAATTCCCGTTGCCTCCTTCAATTAGTGCATATTCTGTGTGGTAAAAAATTTGTGTTGAATCATGGAGTTCTGAAAAAGGAACAAACTTGTGCTAAATTGTTGAATTTTAACCTGTAAGAGCACGTTTGTGTTCATGATCTATATTATTTAGACATCTTGTGGGTGAATAGCACACTGTATCTCCCTGTTATAGCATACATGTTTTGGTTTAAAAAAAAGAAATCTCTATTGAAAATCAGAGATAGATTTTAATACATTTGCAGGTTGACATGTAATAAATACAATATCTCAAATAGTGACAGAAATTGCATTGTGCCCTTAAAATAGTAATAGTCGTTTTGACTAATTTTTTTGTTGTTTGTGCTCATCTCTGAATTTTACCAGTGAAATGAAGGGCACTCTCCCACTGGCAGATTTAATCCATTAAATGGTAGGTTTGCTTTTTTGAATTAGATTTTAAAGATTATGAGCTGAAAACACTGTCCATTTATAATGGGAAACTCCAAATACAAGATGAGTCTGTCATTGCTTAGCTACTTCAAACACACAATGAGAAAAAATAACTGATAATACAAGAAATTTTATTGTGTCCATATGAGTGTGTCTGGCAATTGGCACCAGATTATTTCCTGTCTAGAATCCAAGTCCCTGGGATAGTTGCAAGGGACTGTGCTTTTATCAGTCAAGCAAGTGGTGGACAACTGTGGGAGAAAGAGATGAAACTCTTTTGTGCTAGTTCAAAATATGACATAGCTGGACTTGGCTTTTGCTGTCCTTAAAGAAGTGAGACCATTTCCAAGATTATTCTGAGTTACATAGCAGCTTGCAGGAAATAGAAGTATCAAAAGAAAAGGAGGAACAAAAGTCTGATAGTCACAATAGTTTGTGTTTTGAAATTTAATGGGAATGGTCTCTAAGTTAGGTTTAATCCTGCTCTTAATGGAGCTGTACTGGGTATCAGTAGGTAAGTAAAGATGCTTACTGCATTATAGGCTTATAATAGTAATGTTATTAAATAATTAGGGTAATACTCAATGTAAGTTTTGTTGTTTTTACAAACTAAAATACATGAAGGAAATAAATGTACAATGTGTTTTACAGTGTTTCAGTTATATCTCCTGTATTTTTGCTTGCCATAAAATGTCAATACCTTTCTCATGTGAGTGACCTAGAAGGAAGTAAATGGTGCTTGCTCACTGCTAAAATAATCAAATTAATCTTTTGTTATTGTTCAGGTGGACCCTGAGGTTTTTGCTGCATTACCTGCTGAGTTGCAAGCAGAGCTGAAAGATGCATATGATCAAAGGCAAAAGCAATCAGAGCAGCAGCCTGCTAACACTTTAGGTGAGAATATATAGTTGTGCAGTAGTCTTCTGGTATAGCAGTTGTTTGCTATCCAAACAGCTATGAAACCCTAAGTAACAAACTGGAAAATATAACCCAAGCTTCTCTGAAGATGCTGTTCCAATTGAATTTCTGTATTTATTTTTGACAGACTGTCAGTTACAACCAGCTGTGGTTTCAGTTTGCAAACAGATGCCCAGCTTTACTCAAATGGGTAATTAATTCAATTCATGGGGACTGTGGCACTAAACTTACCCACATCCATATGTTTGCAGAATGGAATCTAAACTTGATGTGTCTTGTGATTTAAAGTATTGTACCTTCTTAGTTTAGTTAAACTCTGTTCAGAAAGCATTGTCATGGTTCCCTGAAACCCATAGCACTGGCAGGGCTTTGAGGGAGCTAGAGAGAGATACACTACATCTCACTGTATTTCTGATAGTCAGTTGGATTTACTCTGAGCTGATCATCCAAGTCTCCTTTTTGTAATCAGTAGAAAGAAATAAGACTAATTCCCTGTGAACCTGCTTTGTCATAAAAATAGGTTGTAAATGTTACATGCTTGATTGCCAGTTAAACACTGCATTATAATTATAATCACACCCTGATTTCATAGCCAGGGGACTAATGCAGATATGTTAGAATGATGGAATGAGAGCTATTGCCTTCATAAACTGTGATAAAAGCATTGTGGGGGCTTTCCACTGCTGGCTTTGCTGATACCACTGGTGGGACAGTGCTCTGACTGAGGTGGGGCAATTTGTCCAGTAGATTCAGATTTCACCAGCTGCTTATTTTCAAATACTGAAATGCTCACATTAAAAAGATTATGAAACGCTGAGTATCCTCAGGGTACACTGGAAATCTAACAGTGCTTTTCAAATACTTAAAAAACCTTGCCAGGATCTGGAATGGGGTGTATGCTTTATCTAGGTTGTGTTTTCTCAAGTGATCCTTAGATTTTTGTGGAAGATAGAGAGTCCCCCTTTCAATGAAAAAGCATTAAATTTTAAATGTATTAACCACTGACTATTCCTGTGTTTTTCAGTAGCAAAAAATCCTTTTCTACACCTAAAGCATGCAACTATAAAAAATAAGAAAAAAATACGGAAAAAAAATCCAGTCAGTCCTGTAAAAAAGATTCAGAGTCCTTTGAAAAACAAACTTATTGGTAGTCCTGCAAGAAACATGCCAGCTACATCTGGAAGCCCACAGAAGCTAATAGATGGCTTCTTGAAACAAGAAGGAACAGCTGCTCAGGTACTTTTACCACAAACAGCTTCCAGTAAAGCTGTGTCTGCTTCTTTAGACTGAGTTCATGTTCACAAATACAGCTATTTTTCTTTACTGGATTCTTTACTGACACTTATCTCTGTATGTATATGGTGTTCCCATATTTGCCAGTGTGAGCATTATCCACTTCTATGTTTGGAACAGGCAGAAGCAGTTCCATCAACTTCGGATTCTTCTGGCCCATCAGCTGTGCAGACAGGGCAGCAGCCGGGCTCCTTCAGGCCACAAGCCCCAAACCTCGCTGGAGCTGTGGAATTCAATGATGTGAAGACGTTGCTGAAAGAGTGGATCACAACTATCTCAGGTGCGGGGTGTCACACTGGGGTGATCTTGCAGTGCATCACAAGGAAAACTGCTTTGACAGTTTCCTTTGGTTTTTGTACTTTCTTTCTCCTTCACTCTTCCTTTTGCTGCTTATTTTTTACAGTGCTCTTGAAGTCTTACTGACTTGGCAGTCTTGGAAGAACTTGATTCTTTCTACCATTTGTTACTCTGTGGTTTTTCTAGCTCCTGTGTCTTGCTTAACGTCATGAAAATTTACATGCTCTCTTCAACCCAAGTGTCAGACCCTTGTCTATGCCTTGATGTTACTTGTGTCTGAGGATTTCTGTATTTTCCCAACATATTGCAACGACTGATATGAAAGGTCTTGAAAGGCAATTCATTTTCTTCTATGAAGATGTCATTTTAGAGGCAAAGGAGTTCAGAGTTTAGGTTTTTGTCAAAATAAATGCTGGAAAGAACCCTAGAAGAAAGAAGTACACAACTGTGACACTCTTGCTAAATTGTAATTTGAATTATGTCAAACAAATAGCAACTCCTTAAAACCTCAGGAAATTTGACCTTCCTACCCTGGACATTTTTATTCTCCTAAGAGTTTCAAAACAGCCATTGCATTCTAAATCCCAGTCTCTTTTCCCTTTGGTTACTGCTAGCTTTGCTGTCAGTTGTTCTTACTGAAAAAAAAAAGAAGAGGTCTACAAGACAGGTATTTCAGGACCTTGCAGTCCTGTTATGTGCACAGCTTCTGATGTCAGGAAGATGTGTGGGAATACAGAAACTGTCAGGTTGGCCCCTGATGTGCTGACACTGCAGGATTTCTTTCCTTTTATTCCCATTATTCTGTGATTATATTCTAAGTATACTTAGAGAAAAGATCTCATTTCTTTAAATATTTTTTAATTACAGATCCTATGGAAGAAGATATTCTACAGGTTGTGAAATATTGTACTGATCTAATAGAAGAAAAAGACTTGGAAAAGTTAGATCTGGTTGTTAAGTACATGAAAAGGTAACTTAATTGCTAGTATTTCTGAACTTTATACTATTTTTGTTAGAATTTATACACTAGGTGCTTCATTGTGAAGCCACAATCCCCTTAGACATTCCACTGATGACTGTTCTAAGCTTAAAAACTGGGGTTGAGGGAAGGAATTGGAGTGTTCAAATAGGTAATTTGTGAAAAATTAAGGGTAACATTTAGTACTATTTCATAGAAACACAGAATGGTTTGGATTGAACCCTAAAGATCACCCAGGCCCAGCTCCCCTGCCATGGACAGGGACACCTTCCACTAGATCAGGTTGCTCTGAGCTCCATCCAGCCTGGCCTTGAACACTTCGAGGGATGGGGCATCCACAACTTCTCTGGGCAACAATTTCTAGACAAAGATTGTAGTTTTCATCTGCATTGTTGCTTTTCTTCATCCTGTTTTTGTTCATCTTTTCATGGCATCTTAGACCTGATTTCATTCTCTTGCTGTATCCATATTCTGACTCACCTCCAGCCTTTAAATCCATTCCTCTTACTTGGTTATTGTGCTCCTGTTACTCTTCCCATGAGTTTATGACCTTTTAATCCATTTGACTTGCTTACTAACTAAAGCTTAACAGCGGCACTCAACTTCCTGCGTTTTAGATCTGCAAAATATGTGTCACAAAATAAATCAACACCAAAAAGACTACAGCAGTGTAGAAAGTTCACTGGGCTTTTGTATTATGGGATATCTTTAGGCCTTGGAAAATGCAAAATACACAATGCAATGAACTGGGTTTTTAAATCTATATAGTAAATTCTCTTTAAAACTCTTCAGAATTGTCAGAATGTCCCATTCCTGGTCCCTGTGTGTTGGATCTACACTGATGGCAGTGTGTCTCTCCAAAGGGTTCACACTTACCCATGTGATACTGATGTTACACCCTCCCAAGCTCTTGAGTGTAGGAACCCTCTGCTCTCCTGCAATGCAGGGATCTAAAAGGGAGACTGAGGGTATAGAGCTGCTTTGCTTTCCTTGGGCAGTTCCTTCATTCACTTCTCTTAGCTGCTGATCATAAGAGTAACTCGCAGCACAGGGGGAACTTGCCGTTCTCTGTGGGTCTCCATGATTAGGTTTTGTTTTTAGCAATAAATTTTTTTTAAAATATATTTTAAAAAATATAGTGCCCCAAACCCTAATATTTAAATGTGTCAATTGCACTTGGCATTTGTTGGAAAAAGAGAAATAGCATCTCTCTCTTGGGATGAGGAAGCAAAAATCAAGATTCAGCAGCTTCCCATTTCTGGTCTTCAGTGTGAAGTTGGTGGAAGGTCACCCAGTACTTAATTCACAGGCTCACACCACTGCCAGATGCCAGCATTCGCAAGCTGCTGTGACACTGCTCACACCAGGAAGCCATGGTGTTAAGTAAGGCTTGGTGTGTTTAAATAGAGAGGGAGGGCTTTACCAGGAATGAATCCAAATTCCATTCATGGGGAACTGTTGTGACATTGTTTTCCAGTGTGAAGACCAAAAGTGATTGTAAAAAGGACTGGTTCTGTAGGGGTAATTTTCGGCCTCTTCTTCCTTTTCTCCTTCAGGTTAATGCAGTCATCTGTGGAATCAGTTTGGAATATGGCATTTGACTTCATTCTTGACAATGTTCAGGTAGTTTTACAACAAACATATGGAAGCACATTAAAAGTTATCTGAACTTGTAGTAAAGAGCTTGATGAGAGCCTGGAGCTCTCTGCTAGCTGTGCCATAAGTGCTTGTGAGGTATTTGCAAAGTGCATGATAGTAATGCCCTGAGTTTTTATAATTTCAAATTTCTTTTTAAACAACAAAGTGTTTTGTACATTTCTTTTCAGAAAGTGCCAAATTTGTCAGTATTGCATGTAAATAATTGTGTTAAAATTCTTTTATTGTAGTATAGAATCTATTTACAAAATGTTTGTTTATAAAGTTTTATGGATTTTTACAGTGAAGTGTTTACAGTTGTTTAATAAAGAACTGTATGTATATTTTTGTACTGATTCTATTTTGTGATGCTTCAGTTTGAATATAGCGAACCCCTTTTATTAAAGCTGCAGCTTTGATTCATTTCACAAATTTTTACACAGTGGCACTGCCTCAACACCTGGAGGAGGCTGCTGTACGTGCACCTGGCCACTTTTTGTTTCTTCTCCACTAACTTTATTACAGATTTTAAGCTGAGGGAAGAATATTAGTTCATTTTCAGTTTCATTCTTCCAAGATTCAAAGCAGGGTGGCCCAGCCACTCCCAAAGCATGGAGTGTCAGCTGAAGCCTGGGTGCTGTCTGACCTTGGGTGCCCTGTCACCTCTGGAGCTGCGTGTCTGGAGGAAAGCAAATCACCCCAAAGCAGCGCCGTAAAGGAGGGGGGCAGTAGCCAGCACGGAGCATTGTCCAAGCCTGCATCCGTCCTCTGCATTGCTCCTACTCAACATGGAGCCACCTGTAAAACACCACCTTTCTCCCCAGCCTGTGGCATGCATTTCCTTCCTACAACCAAATAGGTTGTAGGGAGTGGCAGAAACAAAGTAAGGCTTCCCATGGCTGTGTCCCTGCTCGGGGGTGTGCTTGCATCCCTGCAAGTTCATGTTTTGGGCAAGTCTGCTTTTTCCAGGTGGGCACCAACCTCCCTCAGTTGTACTTGGCCCAATACGTTGAACAAGGCTGTTGAGGTGCCTGGGAGACTGAAGACCACTTGATGAAAACTGAGTTGGTAAGAAAAACCTCTTCTGAAGAAATGATGGGGGGAGTTGAGAAGTATCCCACATAATGCTGGGCATAGACTTGAGAGCAGGAATGCAAATGGAGCTAACCCTGGAGCAAGACTTGCACCACTGGCTTAGCTGGAAGCACCTTGCCTAGCACAGGGCAGGAGCTGCTGCACCAAGAGCAGCTGCAGCTGACAGTGTACAGCAGGGAGAGAGAAAGCTGTGTGGTCACAGCAGTGGCAGCAGGGTTTAGCTTTAGGTTGTGTCCTTGGCTTCCTCATACCGGACACTGGGAGAGGTACCAACCTCTCTCTCTAGCCAGGTGATGGATGAGGGAAGGGCAGGAGATGTCACTTTCCTTGACTTCAGTAAGGCTTTTCGTTAAATCTCCTGTACCATCCTCAGGGACAAGCTGATGAAGTACAAGCTGGAAAGAGAGAGAAGTTTATTGAAAACTGTGGGCGAGCAAGCCCTGGGTGTGATGGTACCAAGTCCTGTTAGGGGCCAGGCCCAAGTGGTACCCAAGAGCCAGTACCATGTCCAGTCCTATTCATGACCTTTGTAAAGGACCTGGACCATGGGGCAGCCTCAGGACAGTTGCTGATGACACAGGGTGGACTGAGAGGGTGGGAGTGCTGCTTCCAGAGACCCAGCAAGTGCTGGGAACCTCGTGAAGTTCAGCAAAGAGGTGCCAGGTTCTGCTGCCAGGAAGGGCCCAGCTCTGCAGGTAGGGCCTGGGGGTTGCTTGGCACAGCACAGGCAGCTGCCACCCTGCCAGGCTGCAGGAGGAAGATCCCCAGGGGTCCAGGCAGGAGCTTGTGCCCCTCTGCTCAGTATTGGTGAGAGGCACCTGCAGTACTGAGCCCAGTGCTGGGCCACAGAGCCACTCTCAACACAGGCCCCAGTGCTACAGTGCTGCCTAAGGGAGTGGAGCTTCTCACACAGCACAAGGAGCATATCCATTTCCCAGAGCTTTTACCTATGGGAAGAACACCCTTACGCATTTGAGAAAACAAAGACATCTATGCTCTCAAGAACTTTTTATTAGTGTAGTTTTCATGATTGCATAGTTTGCAAAAGAAAATTTTAACAATTAAATGCAGTCTCCTCCCTCTGATCATTCTGTTCACCCACTGATGGGAATTTGCACCACACACCAACCATAGTGAAAAGGTCCTTTTCAATGGCAAGTTTAAAATGTAACAAAAAAAAAAAAATCCAGAAAGTTAAATTCCATTTGCAAAGGAGGTGAGTTATTAAATGTTCCTTTGTAATGGAGTCCACATAGTCATAAAATTCAGATTTTGTCAACAAAAACAATAATCCAATGACAGAAGAAATCTGATGAAACTGCATGTTTTGCGTTAAACTCTTGTAAGTATTTTAAATGCTAAAAATCTCAGCTGCACAAACAATCCTCAATTTTGTTTCAGCTTGTGCTTTTGAAGAGTGTTTGTTTTGCTCCCGTCAACATGAGCTGTGAGTTACCCAGAGACAGCCTGAGTAAGAATACAGCAAGCTGTCATCCCAGGCAGGGAGGCAGAGGGGAAGGGAGGATAGGAAAATGCTGGGATTACAGACTGACTCCTGGTCATCAAACATCCACGCTGGAGCTGATTCAGTCCCACGCTGTCAGGTGACTCCAGAGCTGTGATGCAGCAGCCAAAGTCACAGCTCCCTGGCCGGGAGCCGGTTGCAGGTGCTCACACCCCTGAGCAGCAGCAGCAGAAGAGATGCCGGCTCTGAGCTCCTCCGGGAGTTGGGCCATGCTAAACACCTGGCCAGCCTCTCCCTGCTTCGGGAACGCTGACATCACCACTTTGAGCACACAGGAAGTGCATTCAGAGGAGAAAACGCCTTTGCTGGAACAGCCTCCACCCTTTTGCCAAGCAGAGGGAGGCAAGAGGGCCTCTGCCTGGCCTTTGCACATTTGCCACAGCCCATAAAGTAAAACTTTGATTACTGAAGCAAACTGTAAAACAAATGGGCTGCTATGTCCATCTCCTTTATTTGTGGCTCTGCATTATAATGATTACAGGTTGACTTTCATGAACTGTACAAGCAGTAAAAGGTGGGCAGCTATGCTTTACAACATTGTTTCACACAAAGCAAATACAGAGATATCCAATAGCCTCATTTTCTATTAAAAAAAAACCAACTCTATAGGCGGAAAGCAGAAGAATGTTGGAAAAGAAAGTCAAGGAAAGAGGTATGCATAAATAAAGAAGTATTTCTTACATCAAAAATGTCCCGAGAATCACAAAGTCTGCAGAAGCTTGGTTAATCAAATACTGCAGTACTGCTCTCATCAGTATAAAAGTGAAAGAGCTTTAGTTCTGTAATAAAAATTCAATTTATTTATTTTGGAGAGGAGGGAAAAAAGGTAGAAGGAAAGTGTAAGAGGGAAGGGCAAACTTTAAAACAGCAGCCAGTATTAGGAAGGGTAGTAGGAGAGGTGAACAGGCACATTGGAACCATGGGAACGTGTAAATTGACCACTGTCAAACCAGTGTAAATTTCTTGGTTTCTCATGGAAAACATTTTATCCACATATTTTCCTCCCAAACATATATCCAACACTGTCTTCAATACAGGACTTTGTTGGTAACTTTTTTAGAAAAGGAAGAGTGCATTTATTCCTGCCTCCCCATTGCTGTAAAAGTTATCTAGATGATTTCAAACACTTTCTTCAGTTCTACTATAAGCTGCCAGTCAGACTTCTGCATCTCATCCCTGAACCAGTCCTTCAGAGCATCGATGGACTGACGGCTGATCTGTAACACACGAGACAAAGCCATCAGAAACATACACATATTAAAGGCAGCTTTCAGCACATTGGAAACTGTTAATCTAGAGAAAGGGCAGTCTGCACACCAGGTAAACGTGTGCTACTGATCAGCTCTATGACCCATGCCATTTGTTTCCCTTCATTTCTCCTCACACCACATCCCTTATTTGGTCTTGGGCTGCAGCTGGATAGACCATCCCACACCTTATGCAGTGAGGCAAGCACTGGAGAGGTCTCCCGCTTCCACCGGGGCCCACAGGACCAGCACCCTCACCCTGTCCCTATGCCAGGCCCTACTCGCCCTTCATTTGTGGGCCTGCATCCTCAGCACGTGTGTGGCAGGGGTGTCTTACAACATGGTGACTAAAGCAGCCCAAAGGTGGAGAGCTGTGGCTTTACTTCCAACAGCAAAAGATGGAGCAAGGGATCACCTCCTTCAGTGTCCCACAGTCAGAGCAACTGGAGGATTACTATTTTTTGTGCAATTTCAAGCAGAAGCTGTAATTGAAACAGCCCTGGGGGACTGCTGAGCACCAGCTCTGTGTACAAACAGTTGGTGAACAGCAAGTGTGGCATTTTGCCCTCTCAGGTGCTCTGGACTGCAAGGCCTTTGCAGCACAGCACCTCCTTCCTTTGTGCCTCTGCAGGGGCACCACTACGGACCTCAAACCAAGGCTCCAGAAACTTTGGCTGCACAATGCCACACACAAGTGACTGACAGTCAGTGACAGAAGGCTCCTTCCATGGTTTTCAGGCTTCATGCCACATCTCCACTTCAAGCAAGCTGCCACTCTGTCCTGAGCCCTCTCCAAAAACACAGATGGCTCTTACCTTGCTGACAAGGATATCTGTTGCTTCAAAATGTCGTCCATACATTTTAGGTGATTCCCCAGGAATAGGTTCTATTTTAACACACACTTCTTGGCCTTTCTTTGCAACATCCACTGGTTTGTGGTTTATTTCAATACTTGTAACTATTCCAATTTCAACAAACTGTAATACAATGAAGCAGCTGTAACATACCCACCAAACCTCTGTGCACACACCCTTCTCTGAACTCCTGTTTGTAGGCACAGACTTGCTGCAGGAAGTGCAGCATTGGTAGAGCTGCCACCTCAGCACAGGCAAGCAAAACACAGAGCACAGCAAGTGCTCCATCCTGAGAAGCACAGGGACACCAACCTCCCACAGCTCATCTGTGATATCAATTGGTTATCCCCTAAAATGTCAGGAGTTGGTTCTCCTCTTGTTTAGCTACCAGGCATGACAATTTTGCCCATTACTCAATACCAGAGCACAGAACTGGAAGCAGGGAAGGAGAGTGGTTGGCTGGCAGGTGTCCTCCAGCCACACTTCCTGTGTCCTGCTCCACAGCTCAACTCTTCTGGCAGAGAGCAGTGAGATATTTGAGCACCAGAAGAAAGACTTGATCTTCAAGTCTGAACCTCATCTCCTACCAGATATCTGTGCACTGAGGAAAGGCATGCAAGCACTCCATGGTGCATCACCCCAGGAACTACCAGCTGGATCAAACATGCAGTGGGGAAGAGGCCCTTACTTACATTTTTGCTAGGTACACACATGGGAGTCCCCTGCTTCACCTGGCCAGCCTCCACCATGACACCCATCACTATTGGGTCACGAGAGTTGAAAATGAACTGAGGGAGTATTTTCAACTTGCATGGAAACACTGCTATATGCCTGGAAGATAACAAGAAAAGGCACTTTGAGAGATACATTGGAACAGTGGATGTAACATTAACAGTTCTGCCTTCTCCTACACTTCTTGGGCATTCATTCTAGTAGTGTTACTTGGAAAAAAATCAAACAGGAAAAAACCTCTTTTCTAATCTTGCTAATTCTAGTCCATACCTGATCTTCAAGAACTACAGGGAGCAATAATCATTAATGCCTGGCATGGATTTTAATTTGAGAGGCTTGAGAGTTCAACTCAGACCAAAACCAAAGGAGTAGTAATTTTACAGTGTAATTACAGCCTCACAAGAACACAGGAATAGAAATATTGCTGCCTGAACTCCAAAATATCAAAATTTGTGTTTGCCAAGTGAACAAATACATTTAAATGCTGAGCTAAACAAACTCAAGTTGGGATCAATATGAAATTAAACACATTTTCATTTATTTTGACTGTCCTTTTTCTACTGAAGACCACTTAATGACACATTATTCCAAAAATTAATTTTGGGTCTCTATAAATTATTAAATAATTACATATTCACATTACTGCAGTCAGAATTAAGCCTTCTACACTGGAATTTCATGAATATGAAACAGTAGAATCCAAATCCCTTTAGTTTTGTTTTTTTAACTCTGCAAGACTAACCCATCTGTTACAATCTAGGAAGAGAAGCCAAGGATAGAAAGCAAACCTTAAAAACACTCCATATTACACAACAGTTTTAGTGGAATCTTGCATCTGCTGCACAGCTTTCACTGCTCTCACCCTACTAGGCCTAATCCAGATCTAAACAATTAGACTGGAGCATTGAACTCTTGAAAACTATCAATATATTGTCCTACCATCTTCCCCCTCTCCTCCCTTTCCATCAGAACTACATGCTAAGTAATAGTAAGGCAACAAGTAGTTAAATACAGCTTCATTTATACTAAAATAAGAGAAACATCTATTTGGGAAGCATCCAGAATACAATTGCTCATACTTACTTGAATTCCTCTTGTTTCTGTTTTTTGTAGTCTTGTCTATATTTTGTGAAGGCATCAAATAAGTGATAAATGATTTCAGCACTAAAAATCCGAACTCCTAAGCTATCAGCCATCTCCTGTGCATCCCGTTCAATCCTCACATCGAATGCCAGAATGACAGCGTACCTGTAAGGGAACAGTGAGCCCAACAGTTCACCACAAACCCACAGCTACAGGCCCTCCTGCAGCACCATTGCACATTTATCAACAGAGGAAAGCAAAGGTACTTACTGTGGGTCATGCTCCAACATAACTGATGCCTTCATAACATCTTTTTTATGGACAGGACCTATATTAATTCCTGAATACTGTTGAAGAAAGCCACAAAAATCAAGTCACTAATCTTTCTGCGTCAAAAGGAAACCGTTACTGACTAAACACAGAATCAATGGTATCAGATAAAGCATAGTAGTACTTACTGGCACTTCTGATGTTTTAAGAAATTCAAGTAATGCCTCTAAAGAGCCTAAAGTAGAAGCCTGGACATAAACACCTTTCTCTTCTAATTTGATTGCATTCAGTGTTTGCTTCAGTTCATGTATTAGTTCATCCTTTAGGAAAAAAAAAAAGGGATAGAAAAAAGCAAGTTTTAGTTCGCTTGCTATTTACTCCTCAGGGCACAAAATCTTCTTGTTCTTAGCTGCTGAAAACATGTGACAGCCATGGTGATAGGTCCCAAGTGACAGAGCTGCAGTGTAAGTCATACACAGCCTGTGAGACACTGACTGCTTCTGGCATTAGAAAAGCCTAAGCTGAACTAGACCTGAGGATTTTGCAGGAAGCTGATCATACAAAACTGAGCAAATGCCCACCTTCATAGCTGGTAACAATTTTCTGCAGGCTACACATCACTTTCCCCAGCACTGCAAGTTTCTGCAGCCAAGGCTGAGCAAACATATGGCCCACATTGTGTGGCAATGCCTTTGGCTGCCTGAGGATCAATGACAAAAGCTGACACCTAAAACCACGAGCTGGAAAGGATCCTGAACACTCGTTAGACCTGGGTACAAAACAGGATGCAAGAGCAGTAAAGCCATTTTGCTGCTTTCAGAGAAGTCAAAAAACCCCACATTTTTTCACAGTCCATGCCTTTTAATCCCAAGTACTTAAGTCTCTTCCTCTGGCAGATAAATGGGTTTTGACATTGACTTTTGGCCATTGTTTATCTACTACCAGTACTACACTTTAAGTAAATACTTGTATGTACCCAGCAAGAAGGTCTGTGTTTGGACATCCCAAAAGTTTAATCTCCCTTCAGAGGCATATATAAGTAGACAGCAGACTAAAGGAAGATTGCAATTAAAAGTAAATTAGCAACATGTGAGTTTCCTTTCTAAACGAACTTCCTGCCTTTGGAGAACACAGCAGTTTTGGGTTTAGGATAGCTACATCCTTTCCTCTACCATTTTTAATATGTAAGTCACAAAGAAATTTATTATAGAAGTCTTAAATTAGCTTTGCAATTAGGAGAGTTTGAAGAACTCCACCAGGAGATATGTACCTAACATAATTTGATTAGACTATATCAATCAATTACTACAAATACCACATCAATAATTAACAGAGTCAAACTATGCCACAATACTTGTTTTCACATCTTATTCTAGCGGCAGACACATCCCAGCAAAATATCAGGGAAAAAACTAATGGTCAAGAAACTAAAAACATCACACCACCAGAGCTTCACGTGGGAACAAGGCTAAAACATGTTACTGGAACAGTTTTTAAAACAACCAGAAAACCCAGTTATTTGCAAACCAAGTTCTCAACATTTGAGTTTCATTACCAGAGAGCTCAGGTTACCCTCAGTGTGTTGTACTTCAACTTTGGCCACCTCACCTTGAGGACCGGGACTTCATCCTCTTTATGTGCTACAAGCAATGGCAAACCAGCCAAGGTTTTTTCCAAGTCTTTCCCAAGAATCTTCACACCTTGAGCAGCAACAACCTCTTTGTGCTTTTCATACTGGTTCTGAAAAAGAGAATATACACACTAACGAAGAGTTCTGTGCTGTTGCACAGCAACACAATGCAGTGCTGAGCAGCTGAAGAACACAGCAGGGAACAGTGAAGTGCAGCAGCTCCCAACTTTCATCAGTGAATGTCTCTACTTTGTATTTGCATGTTTCAACCCTCATGTTCCCCTTCCTTCAGATACTCCCTGCACCCCTGCTGAGGTAAGCAAGGCACAGGGAAATATTCTAAAAGCAGAGAGGGGGTCCAAAAAGGAACACATACTAGAAAAGAGAAAGCAGCAATAGGCAGCTACTCACTAATAAAACCCTACAAATTCAGCTCCATAGGTAAGTGATGGGAAGATGCCAACAGCTTAACAAAAACACTAAAGCTTAGCTGACACACAGCCCAGGGCTCTGTGCAGAAAGAGCTGTCTTGCTCTCCCAACAGAGGCCATTCAACCTTCTCATGTGCATAATTCCATGTTCAATTTCCCAAGTTCTCCCCCAAACCAGGGGAACCTCAAAGATCTCACACTCAGGGCATCGCTCTAAGACATAACAAAAACAGTTTTTTCTGAAGATCTTTAAATTGATGTTGGAAGGATTTTCTGGTTTGTTTCTTAATTTCTTTTATTTAGATGTCCCACCCTTTTCTTAAAACTGCAAGGCGGCTTCCTTCCTTAGTAAGCACTTTGTTCCTGAAAACCTCTATCCTTTAGGCCTCCACCCCAAAATTTGGGTTTGATTTCAAGCATAACAATTCCACATGAAAAAGCTGAATCAAAAGGCATCCTCAATGCCTGACTCAAAAATGCCCAACAGCTACCCAGAAGGTCCACTTCTCTAGCTCAAGGTTCCCAAACCTGAAAGCCCTGTCCTATTACATTCACCTAGATTATCTGTATGGTATTCTTTGCCTTAAAAAAATATCTTTGCAGACATTTATTCCTTCCCTTTTAAACAGAAAACATCAAAGTAGCTCTTTTCATTATCTTTGAATTGCATGCATTAAACTTAATACATATATTAATTTATTCACAGACTCTTGTTTCTGTCTCCTCATTTCATGGAAAGCCATGCAGGAAGGATCTCAAATTCAGGGTCTCTCCTCAGGCTAATAAGACTAGGGCAGCAAAACCTCCAACAACTCTTGAAAACGCCAAGAGGCTGCAGATTCTGCACGAGTCATGGTCACTGCCACTCACCAACCAGCCCTAGAAACTCACGTGTTCACTTTTCTCAAATGTAAAGGTATATGATTTTTGTTACTAAAAAAACACTTCTACCAATATTATAACCTTAACTCAGAAGATGCTGTACCAGTACACTCCCGTTTTCATTTAAGATGGGTATCTCACTCCCACACGTAGCCACACACTTGAATCCCTTATTAAAGCATACACATCCTAATCCTCACAGCAAGGTAATTCCTTGATCTTTCTCTTTGCCACTGCTGTGACAACACACACCACAATAGGAACACACAAGTACATTTTCACAAAGGACACCATATGTGCCCTGCATTCCCCTTGGAACTCCCTTTAGATACTGTTAATATAACCACATTCTACTACATTCTCTTTTTATAAGGCTTGATTTACTTTTATCCTGGTTCTAAATATCAGTACAGTAACCAGCTGCCATACCTTAACTCGTAGCTCCTTCATAGGAGGAGGCAACAGAAGACCTCTAATCTGAGTTACGATAGGACCTTCTACCCCAGGAACAATAATGGTGTCTCCCTCTTTCAGACGTCCATTAATCAGAATAACATCTATGGTAGTGCCCATACCTGGCAGTGCTTTAACCTGAATGAAAGGGGAAAAAAGTTATTTCCTATTTAAGCACTTCAAACACACATTTTTTACCAGAAGAAAGGGTGCAGAGAAGGGAGAAATTTCTATATGAATTTCAAGGATGAGTTGCTGTATTACCTCCATGACTTGAGCTCTCAGCTCCTGACACTCAGCCAGTCTCTTGGTCAGCATGGTTTGTGTGAGCTCAACAAGAAGAGCTATCAGACTTCCCATGCCATCCCCTGTGTGAGCAGAGGTAGGTACAAGAGAAACAAAAGTGCGGGGATCCTTATTCTCATAAAACAAGGCAGCGTTCAAGCCCTGGAATCAGGATTAATAGTTACACAGGGAAAAGTACATATACACATCAGTATTAACAGCAGCATTCAACCCCAGTCAAATACCACTGCATTTTTTAAGTCCCAATTTAAAAAACCAACACTGTTACTGATGGCATGCTATGGAACACAAAGCCTTAATCCACACTTGGAAGCAGTGTGGGATAATTCTACAAAGCTAATTACCCCATCTAGCTTCTAGACAGCACTGTATGTCACCAACAGAGGAAATTCCCAGAACTGATGTGATTCATTCCCTGCCAGCACCAAGAGAAAAAGAGACAGATGGGATTCTCTCAGACTATTCCCAAAGAGAAAAAGAACAGTGACAGAAAACTTCATCTGCTATTCATGACTCCATTGGCCATGCACAGCAATTAGTTATTTTTCTCCAAACCAGCAGTAAGGATGGAGCAGTTAAAATTATGTAAAATGTGAAAACAACAAAGTTTGGTTTATGAGAGGTTAACAACAATGTGTCAGAGGAGATGCAACAGTTTTCTTGATATTCCAAGTTGTTTTGAGGAAAGGAGAGAAAAACAAAACAAAAAACGCCCACAAACCCAAAAGAAACCACACCACTCACCCACCCCCCTTCACTACCACTTTTAAGCAAAAAACCTGGTATATTCCAACCTACCTGTTTTGCAAATTCCACTATGATAGCTTTCGCACGTTCTTCAAATTCATCTTTTGTATTTTTTTTCTGCTTCTTTAAGGTGATAGCTACATCTGTATCTGGACTTTTTTTCCAGTCATATAACCTATCAATCTTGAAAATACAGCAGTATGTCATTTTATGCAGCTTACTAAAGGGTGTCTTTATGCTTATGCCACATCATCAGTGAGAAATACTTTATCAGCCAACTTAGCCAGTCATCTATCTGCTTCAGTAATCAAATTAATTTTTTTTAATTTGCTTTAGTTGCTATATTTAGCATTATTAGAGGATAGCCACATTACTTCAGATTTTAAAAATTCAAGCTATAGTAATCTAGGTTAATATGGAAAAAGTTTATATGCATAAATTACATCAAGGTTAAAATAAAACACTCAGAAGAGACCTGTTCATAGCTTCACATACACACAAAAAAAACCCCCAAAGCCACAGAGGTGTTTGTGATTTTTCCTGAAAAGACACTACACTAGTTTTACAAAGAACTTTTAAAATTTACTGGTAAATGTGGACCCTTTCCCATGTTGCTACAGAAAAGGGACCAGAGTGGGGTTGCTCAAAAGACACAACTGTGTTTCAAAAACACTTCCCCAAGATAGCTGTCAAAGGACAGACTTAACCCAAAAAACTATTTGCTATAACAAATCAAAACTACATCTTAAGAAAATGGATCATAACCTGGTCAAATAATATAACTTAAAATACAAGAGCTCTTAGCTATTCTCTTAATCCAAGACATTGTTTGGATTCTTTCAAAAAGTAGCTGATTTTGGCAATGAGATAATGGCCTACTCAGTTCCAACCACCTCCAATCTTAATGCTCCTTTCATTTTTTGAAGTATATTGCAATTTTTACACTGCACAGAAATAGCCTTTTGACAGCTCTGTCAGCATGTCAGATGGCTTCCAAAATCATTGGACATGAGTAATTTCCATATA
>VZTR01011697.1:15472-27659 GCA_013400775.1 Chaetops frenatus
ACCGAGTAGCTGGGGCCGCCTGCGCGGGCTCTCCTCGTGGCGCGGGAGTCTGGCGTGGGGGCCCCGGAGGCGGTTGGGTGGGATCAGCCGGAGGGACGGCCCTGGACGGCGGCGTGGGCGCCCGGTTCTAAAGGAGGTGCGCGGCGGAGGTCCTGCCCGCCGGGCCCGGGGGGCGGCTCTGGCCCCGGGATGGGCAGGAGGGTTCTCACGCTCCCCGTGCCTCGGGGGAGCGACACTTCTGGTTTGTTTATTTTCGGCTGTGGTTGCGGTGTTCTGGTTTTATTCCTGTGAGAGAAGGTGATGTGTCAGCCCTTTCCAAAGCTTCACTTGATGCAAAGCTGGCAGATGAGGTGTTCTTACTTTATTTATTTCTAGGTCTCTTTCTGTTTCTTGTTTTGGTTTGAGCTGGTTTTGGGGTTTTATTTTAGAGTAGCATTTCTGCGTATCATTTTCTTAAAAAAATACGTTTGTTTTGGAAAATACCAAGTAATGAAAGTGTGGAACAGAACTTAAACCACTTCTTCCATTGCAAGGATAGCATCTAGGTTGCGCTTATGTAACAGTGTTTGTTTCATTCCTGTTAGCAGGCGGGCAGGTGTGGCTTAAGATGGAAAGTAAGAGTGATGCAAGTAGCTACTTGAGGAAATTTTCTTCTGCTGACCATTGTTCCATCATTCTTGTAATAGACGGTCACATTTTCAGAATTCATTACTAGTTTCAGAATTCATTACTAGTGCTAAGACTCAGGATTCTGGAGCACACTTCTAACAAAGTTGGCAGGACCTGAAGAAGAAAGTTGCATTTTGGCATAGATTATTCCAGAATGTCTGTTGCAATGTCGTTTGAAGCAGCTTGTGCTGGATACTGCTGCTGATGGACTGCTGGCCTGACTAAGATGCAGAATCCTGAGTTCCTGTTTTTGTAATTTAAATATTAAATTAACATTGAGACGTAGCTTCAGTGGGTTACTTTGTAGGAAAATCATTTGTACAAATAATAGGAGAAATAATTGCAGCACTTAATTCTGTTAGTTGTCTGTTAGCCAAACTCTGAATTACCTTCTTAAAGAGAACCAGAAACTTAGTCTTACTAGATGCTGCCTACCCTCAGGAAGCAGCCGAAGGTTGTGACAAGTATGTATTGTGGGGGGCCATAATG
The DNA here is from genome assembly GCA_013400775.1 of Chaetops frenatus. Taxonomy (NCBI): domain Eukaryota; kingdom Metazoa; phylum Chordata; class Aves; order Passeriformes; family Picathartidae; genus Chaetops; species Chaetops frenatus. Next base: position 16,631 of record VZTR01011697.1, read on the forward strand.
TTACTACATTTTTCTGATTTTCGTAGCTTTTAGTTTCAGCCTTTCAATGTTTTTATTCTGGGTGTGGGCATTTCTAAGGCCCCGTCTCCCCTAGGAGTGTATTGCAGTATGTGTTGGTCTTTTAGCAGCGTGGATTTCTTTAGACCACAGTGTGTTCACTGAGCACTCATTCTTTTCTCTGATGACTTCACTCTTGAGAGTGAAGCAAACCGTGTTAGCAAAACCACAGCTTTGCAGGTTCAGCTGTATTTGTTGTAAGAACAACAAATCGTCTTGTTTTGCAATTCAGCCCTTGGGACAATGAAGCTTTCATAAGATAAATAATGCCCTGAGTAATTTTAATTCTTGAAATAAATGTTGCTTATGAATAGCCTTTAATTTTTACTTTGTTTTACCTTTTTGGGGTGGAAAGACATGTCCAGTACATTAGGTTTTGATCTAAATTTCATTCTTTCAGCATTTTGAGATATTTGTTAAAGTCTGCAGTTAGCTTACTGGCAGTATAAAAGGAGATATGCAGCTATCCACCATTGTTGTTTTATACTGATGGAACATTTTTTAGATTCAAATGAAGTCCTTCTTTGTTCTTAACTGTTTTTGTAGTTCCTCAATGGAAAAGGTGTTAAAAACTGCCCAGGACACTATGGAAGCACTCAGACAAAACAGTCATCTACTGACACCCTTGGGGAATTGTTGGGCGGAGTGACGGACATGAAGAGCTTCACCCATCGCTTCAGTATGGCGGCAGCTGAATCTGACAAAGACTCCGGATATTCAGGTTTAGAAAACCACTGTCTTACCTTTTCTGTGTGTTACCATGCCGAGGCTGTGCTTTAATTGGCAATGTTTAACAAATCGGAGCAACCCCTTCGAGTTTGTGTCTCATTACCTTGGAGGGCCCTTCTATGCAAGACAGGTTTCACCTGCAATCACGCTACCGCCAGAGTCTTTTGAAGTGAAGCATTACCAACTTACAAAGTTCATCCTGTGAATTTGAATGGTATAGGAATTTAGAAATAATGAAAGAATCTCGGACTTTAGTGTCTAGAAGTGGAGATGTCAAAATTATTTTTTGTTCTTTGCAGTGATGAATGAGTTGTTGGATTATGCTGCCTAGTGTTTCTTATGATCTGACCATACTGTCAGTAGAGCTTGATAAACCAGAGAGTAATGGTTGTAACATCAGTAAAATAATAGACACAGTGTGCCATTTTAGTACTCAACAAAACTGTGCAAAAATGACCTTTAAATAAGAGAAAAAAAGTACTTTCATGAGAGATATGGGCTTTACTGGGTTTTAGATAGAAAATTTCAAGATACGAAATGCCTGCATTGCAAACTACGGATGTGGCAATGCTGGAGCCTGTGATGTTTTCCTGTATCAGTTTTTAGAGCAGCCTTCATGATACCATGCAGTACCTTGGAGACTAAATACAAAAGAACAAAAAGTAATGGATTTTTGGGGGAGAAAATGTCTGTATAAGAACTCTTCTGAAATACAAAGCCTTTTATTAGATGATGTCTGACAGCTGTCATAGCAGCCTTAATTTTGTTAATATTGCAGAGCAAAACTTTATTGTTCTTTGTGACTTCGTTGAAGGAGGCAGAATGTTAGAACTGAAAGGCAGTAGAAAGCATGTTGCACGTGGAACAACTAACAGCTGAATTCTGCATCTGGCAGATGGAAGTTCAGAGTGCCCAAGTGCTATGGAGCAGACGGACTCGGAGGATGTGCTGAACGCTTTGTGTTGGAATGCAGAGGATGGACCTTGGCAATGCCCAAGGACCTCAAGCAGCTCCTTTCCTGCACTGTCTCCTATGGTTGTTATGAAAAATGTGTTGGTTAAGCAGGTAGGGAAGAAATAATATCTTGAAAAATATTGCATGTTCTTAATTTTTTTAAAAAACGTTTTTCCTTTCAAAAAAGATTTTTCCAATGTTGTTGTGGTTTAGATAGTAACTGGTAACTTAAGAAGTTCTAATGTGATTCTCTGGTCTTTTGAGAGGCAGCTGGAATCACTAAGATGGAATGTGAAATGGAGAAACTCTGGTCCATCTACTAAACTTCTTTGTCTCAAAGGAATCCCCCCAAAATACATCTCCAAGAATGTTACGTAAATAGCACCAAAGATTAAACAGAAGAGTGTGATTTGCTTTTGAAAGCTGCTTCTGTCTTTTTTATTCAATAAAGATGGTGAAGTAGGATGATAGGTTTGTTTCCTCATTCTTAAGTTCTAGAAATGCTTCATATGTAATGGGAAACATTGATGCAGAATGTTATCAATGAAAAAGTTAAATCCTTATCTGAAATTAACTTTGATGCTTCTACTTTAATAGTTGTTTCACTTAATTGCATGTGATGGCTCATGGTGCAACAATTATATTCCCTATTTATGTTCTCCAGTATTTTTGTAATGTATAGTTTCTTCAGCACATCTGTGAGACCCCCTGTGTAACTTTTACATTTTAACAGAAGGTATGGGAAGTCCAAACTACTATCATATCATTAGACCACCTGCTGTGTACTTACTCATTTTTGGAGCAGAGCAAAATTTTTTCAATGTTTTTTTTTTTTACTAGAATACTTCTGAGAATACAGTGGGAAGGGGAAAAAAGAATATAGATCCTGGTTCTTCTTCTACTGAACCTGTTACGACAGCAAGCAAGACCTAATATTCACTGTTAGTGTTTAGCAGGTTATGCAGTTGTGGGGGAGGTGGTTCAATTCTCTTGAGCATCATGCTTTATCTTGACAAGAAACAATTTTATTTTATAGTCACATTCATAGATGTGTGGACAAAATACTGTGTAAACAAATACTGAAGTTTTTATATATAAAGTCAGGAATAGGCAAGCTTCACCAAAGGCTAATGGCCTTTGGCCTAGAGCTCAAAAATTAAGACATTACCTGCACTGATTCCAGTGTTAAGCTCCAAGTTGTGTTGCAAATAAGAAGCAGCAGCAGCTAATAATAAGTAGCTTATATAGAGAGAGATATTAAAAAAAAAAAAATCCCACCACATACACATATATATAGAAAACTCTGGTAGTATAGCAAAAAGGAAATTTGGCAAGGAAGAGTTGGAGATGGCTGAAATGACAACACTTGGTTCTCTGGAGCAGTGTGTCACAATATCTATGTATGTCTGATTAAAGATGTTAATGTCAAATTGAAAAACATTCACTAAAATAAAAGCAACAGGTTTAGGTCAGAATAATAATGAAATGTCTTTCTGCTTCTTTTCATTATGCCTGGTTAGCTCAGATGGTCATCTTTTTAAAATGGTCTTTTCAACACAGCAAGCTCAGTTGGGCTTGCTGGATGAAAAAAAAAAGCAGCATCCAGTTACTGCTGTTTATTTCCTCCAGTTTCAGTCTCAATCAGCATCATCCTTCTGTCTTGGAACCACTGTGATCCTCTACAGTGCTGGTTACCTGCTGTTACGTGCTGGCCCAGTTTCAGAATGTAAACAGCTAACAGTAATGCTACTAAAAAAAATCAAGTGGTGATTAATTTTCTGGAACACAGTGCTGATTGTGGTAAGGTTTCTGTAAGTCTTGTAAAAGTCTTTAATAAGTAGGGAGGCTTTTTAGGCAAGTGACACTGATTCGTCAGGAAGTCCGCTTTCATTAAAAAAATGCAACAAAACACAACAATTTGCAGAGTTAATAAATTAAGAGTTGCCTTCTCTACTGAAAACGAGACTTTGAGTAGGAGAACAAGAGCAGAGTGCAATGTGAGAAGGAAAAGAAAGAACAGAGGTAGGTAGGAAGAAACCCAAGAGCAAGATGAACAGATATCACAGCTCTTTTGGCCTCCATGATTATGGGGCCCTGCTGTGCTAGGTGCTGCTCAGCAGTGCAGTAAATGGAAACTTCTGGCTCCAAACCCTTGCTCCTTAAGGTTACGTGCTCTTTCCTGTGTATCTATAGCTACAGTATTTATATGCTTCCTCCCTCCTTACATCTCCAGGTATTTTTCTTTTGAATGTTCTTTCTTCTGTGTTAAGGTAGTAATATTTATTTTTACAGGTAGCTGTTCTGTACCCCTATTCCATAAGCATCTTGCCCACTGAACCAAAGAAACATTGTGTCAGAGTAGGTAATTGAATCTTATCTCCAAGTCTCAGTGTCCTAATCAGTGGGTAATACCTGCTTTTGGTAAGTTCCAAGTCCTTTACTGGGGGAATGGACTTTAGCAAAGCATGTTAGCGTTTCCCAGTTTAAAACTTAAAGACTGGTGGAAAGGATATGGATTTCAGATGACTTAATATAGTACTAAAAATACTAAGATATATTTGTGGTAGGTGAAAACTGTGCTTTCAGCAGGCCTGCCAGTTGTGTTCCAAGTTGTAAGGAATTGAAAAAGCAGCTGACAGTATGTTTGTATAATTGTAGCAGTGATGGCTTAAATATATTAAAAAGTGAGATTTTTGCTTTAGAAAGAAATAGTGTCTCTTACTAGACCATTTGATATCTTTGGAGAAAAGCAGTCATATTTTTGGCCAGAAGATCTCATGAAGATCTGTAGTAAGGTGTTGGAGGAAAAAGAGGTAATGTTTTGTAAAAATGGATATTTTTCCCCTATATTCCAGAGTATGGCTTGTGGGAGGGAGTAAAGCCTTAGGCATTGTTCTTGAAGTAAAATGCTTTTAAAGTTTATCAGTGCACACTCTTTCACCAGAGGTATGAAGTTAAACTCCTCTGGGCTTTTACAGCAGGCTTTTCTCCTTGCATTGGTTGATACTCAGCCTTTTTTCTTCTGCTTCATAGTTTTAAATTTACTGAAACTATGTATTGTACATCAAATTACAAGACTTCCTGAACAGATGTTGTGTATCTTAAATAACCATTTTGAAATCTTGCTATAAGAATAGATTTGAGAAGATTTGAGTTGCTACCTTTCAACAAAGAGGGAGCCTGAATTGTTCCTAAAATGTCTGTGCAGTCTTTCCTTGACTCTTAATGTATTTCATAACCACAAAGCTTAATTATTTTTCAGCTTTCCTGTGCACTTGTAGTTTGACCCTAAGTCTGGGTCAAACTTTTTAATGAACAATTTACAATAGAAGCTTGCACTGTAATCCTCATTTAGGAACGCATATTTAAATTCAGACTGCATTGTTTTTAAATATATCTGCTGTTGCTTAGTGAAAGGATTATAGATTACAGCTTTATTTCCAGTGTTATGCTCCATTGTCAGAGAAAGGGAAGGATGCGTTTGATAGAAAACTTTTCATAACACATTAATTGGGTGGTATCTATCTAATATGGAAAAATGGCAGAGTCCACTTGTTTCATTTAAGTTTGTTTTTATCGTCTTCTACAATGCTTTTGTAAGACTTGTGGTTTTTCCCTGTTTGTGCTTCTCAGGGGAGTTCATCACAGCTCCAGTCTTGGACTGTGCAGCCATCCTTTGAAGTGATTCCAGCCCAGCCACAGCTAGTGTTTCTTCGTCCATCAATCCCACCTCCCGTTAATCCTCACCCTGTTGGGAAAAAGAGAAATGACTCCACTAATTACCTGCCCATCCTGAATTCTTACCCCAAAATAGCACCACAGCCCTGCAAAAGAGATCACTCCTTTGATCTAGAAGAATGTCAGGAAACCACTTGCCATAAACGACTCTGCACAGAAGTACCCAAGATGGAGACTTCTCCTGTACTGATGAGCACAGGCTTGCCTGGTAGTCCTTTTGCCCACCTACCTAGCTTTAAGACCCCTCAGGATTCTAACCAGCAAAGTTCTTCAGCTCTTGTGACAAGTGGAAAACTGTCAGCTCTTCCTGGTTTTCATCGTGTTTCCAGTGACGCTCAGAAAGTGCCAGGTTTGACTCCCCTTTTACCTTTTGGAACTCTGCAGGCAACAAAGTGTACCCTTCATGACAGTGAGAGTGCATCACAGACTACAATGCCTTCTGCAGTGTGGAGCCCTCCACTGATACCAGAAGAGATTTGCACTACCCCTGAGCTGCTCTTGCAACAACAAAGCAAGTGCAGACGCTTTCAGAATACACTTGTTGTGCTGCGCAGGTCAGGATTGCTGGAGATCACTTTAAAAACCAAGGAGCTCATTCATCAGAACCAGGTGACACAGGCTGAGCTGGACCGGCTGAAGCACCAAACACAGCTTTTCATAGAGGCAATAAAGAACAATGCTCCACAGTCATGGGCAGAGCTAGAAGCATCTCTGACTGGATCTGATAAAGCTGATAGCAGCCTTGAAGACCCCACTTATCCCAACATGTAGTAAAAATGTGCATAGCTGTTGGTCAAGTTATTTCTGTGCCTCCTTTTTCCTGTCTCAAACTTCTACTTGAGCATTTTTTGAGTCCAAGACTAGCAAAGTTGCATTGCCATTAACAATTTGTCTTCAGAGCCAGCTGTGGGACTGGAATAGCATGTGGGTTCTAGACAGAATGGGTACTTAATACCGCAGTGTGATGTTGAATTTCATGCTAACGCTGTGTAATTCCTTGGACTTAAGAAGTTTTTATGTGCTCTGCTGGCACTTTCCCATTCTTGAAGTGAAGACAGTCATTTGCAGTATTCTGCAAGTATCTTATTCCCATCTTCGGGTAGTTGTTCCTGAGAGTGCAGCAGCAGAAGAGGCCCCAGTATTAGGCCATCATCAGTTCCAAATAGGTGAAGGGAGTTGGTGTGAGGTGAAATAAGCCCTCCTCCCATCCCGTTCCTTCTCTTTTTTTATTTAGAGAAATCAGATGAATGCGGTGAGGGTGGGAGGTGTGTCAGCTTGGATAAAGTATTTAAAAATTTTATCTACCTGAGTTTGAAGTTCAAAAAACAAACTCCAAAACATTTTTCCTTCATATAGATTGATAGTATTCCTAGGCTGCTTGCCTTCAGATATGGCTAACACTACAGTGTCCGTAAGATACTGACCTTGCTAGTGAAGAGCCATGGTAGTCATGTTACAAAAGCTGTTTTACAGACATTTATCTCATTGCAGTTATCTAGATACTTAACTACATCACTCCCTGCAATCTGAAGGGGTTTTTTCCAGAGGCAGTTTGCTTAGAAAATTGAGAATGGCTTTGTCTAAGAACTTTAAGGAATCTGGATCATCTGTGATATGTTCCTTTCTGTGTGACAATGTTTTCAAAAACTCATGCCATCTAGGTCACTAGGTGTTTTGATGCTTTGATTCCTTCTATCTGTCATCTGTTTCAGATTGTTAGAAATGTGAAAGTAGAGTGGATGTCTTGCAAATTTGTGACTAGACCTTTTACATTTTCTGATGCCTCTGGGAATCAGTATTGCAGAAGACTATAGAGAATACTTTTACAGTCCTTCCTGAAATCGGTGCATTAGGGAAATTGTGAGGGACTTCTCTCTTGTAAGGGATTTCACCCTTTTGACACTGATGAAAAGAAGTGCTTTAAGAAGTGTCTTATGAAGTTGAGGCGTGTGAGTCCTATTTGTACTAGCCATGGGCCTAGAGAGAAATACTGTGGCAGGGTTTGCCCTAGTGGAGCTGTAGCAAACTAGTAGCTGTGCCTTTCATGGGATCCTGCCTACCTGCTGAAGACTGGTGCAGTACATGGGAATTGTTTAAAGGTGTTCATAGACTCTGTTCTAGCTTTTTTTTTTTTTAGTATACCTGATATAGTTGTGATATTACTGTCTCATAACTCACAGCCTGGTGATACTGAAAGCCAGCAGACCCTGAAGGCAGCACAGTGCAAAGTAATAACATAGGACACGTCCAATATAGACACAATCTATCAGCTGTGATATCTGCACCAAGTGACATTTGGCAGGATAGATGTGATGGTACCTTAGTCCATTTATGAAAGAAGAAGATCTTGTTTTCATCTGAACTTCTTACAAGGAGAGGAGGCAGTTCCATTAATCAAATACATGTAATAGGCCTAGAGGTGTGAGGTATGAGAAAGTGCATGGGATATTTTTCCTACTTTTCCTAAAGTTCTCATTCTACCTAAATAGGAGAATTTGAAGTTCAGAATATGTATTTTTAGGAAGCGATTGCCCTAGAAAACAAGATGATGGGCTCAGGGTACCTAGAGATGAAAGGGAGGCAGAAAAAATGAAGCCAAATTGTAGCTGTTTGAGACATGGAAAAATGAGTCTACGAGTGACCTTCTCCATTCTATTTCCACTGCTCTAATAGAGCATAAAGGAATGAAAAACTTGCTCTGCAGGGCAGTACCCTCTGACTTAGGGAGACTTAGCTGGTGGAAATCTCTCGTAGTCCTTATAGTACCACATGTATTTTTTCCCTGACAGTACAAAGGGTGGGCTGAAGTGGGTGTGCTTACAGCTAATAGGCCTTTCAGCTGCTGTAATTTGTATAAATATACGTTCAATAAATCTGTGAATAAAGTCCAGCAGCTGGTTAGAAATCTCCTACTGGGCATCAGTCCAGACTTAAATAGTATTTACTGAACTAGAAAAATACACTCTGGAACTCATACTTAAATCTGGGGCTCCTTAGGAAGCATATCCCTAGATAATGGGAAACCTTAACTCAACATCTATTAAAAAAAGGATGTTGAAGGTCTCTGGTGATAAGTATGTCATCAGGTACCATTCTGTTCGGTTTTCTTAGCTGCCTTTATTCCTGGGAGCCCTGATAAAGCTTTAAAACAAAAAGGGCTTTTCTTGGCTGCAGTGTAATAAAATGGCTTCACTTGGAAATGCATTGAGAAAATTAGTTGACTACATCAGGACCAGGATAAGTCTGGATTCTGGGCAGGATCTGAAAGTGGCCCAGTAGATTTGAACAGAAATGCTAGCTTCTGAATGGAAGCTGTAAGCAATAAACTTACAGGTTTTTTTGGTCTTTGAAGCAGCAAGACTTGGTATTAAGAAGTTAGCTGAAGACATCTATCTTGGTCTAATGAGTCAGGTGGCCTGCTGCAGCTTCAGCTGTTGCTGACAACTTACAAGTGGGGTAGCTTGATGGGTCAGACAGACTGGTTTTTGTATTAAGTTTTAATAAATGTTGGTATTTTTGATTACTTTTACTACGTCTTTTTGAAATTCTACTGTTCTAGTTGGATTGTAAATATTTTCTGTACTTTCAAAGCCCGTTGCTAGCTCTGAATACAGTAGCCTACCACCTCTGTTATAGAACATGACCTTTTTGCTAAAACTTTACAGAAACTGACTGTGAAATATGAATGAAATAAAGTATATACTTGAAAAGTTTGTGGGTTATTTAGTGCTGTTGAACTGCAAAGCCCCTTGTTCCAAAGCATACTTTAAATACAGCTCCACAGCAGGGTGTTGCCCATGTGGGAAAGTGCAGATCCAAAAGTGATACTATGATGTATCTCTCTGAAAAGAGTCATGTGAGCTTTAACAGTATCTGTGAATTAAAGAGTCTCTGGTAGGAGCATGCATAGAAATGGGCTGTACAGAACTCTAAAAATGTATTGTCGTGGGTGACCGCTGCTATAGATCTGTCATGAACAACCTGGAAGGATTTTTCCATCTCTGAACTGTTGTCTCCATGATGACTGTACATTATGCTCACTGTCTGTGCAGGGTGAACTCCTACACTGTGTCTTAATCCTGTCATCTTGGATATGCAGAAGTTTAAAATTGTTAAGTAAGAATCTTGGCTACAGAAAGAATTACTGGAGTAAAAAATTTTATGCTCTCTCTTGGAGAAAATTCTCCAACTAAATCTCTATACCAGCTTTTCACCAAAACACATTTCTTCAAAATGTGGCTGTTTTTACTTGTCTTTCTTTTGTTCAAACATGGCTCTTGCAGGGAGAACTAGGCAGTCATGCACAAAACATGCAGCAGCCTCGTGGCATGAGATCTTTTCCTAAGATACAAGAAATTCTGGTCAAAGCTCTTACTTGGCACCACACAAGCCAACTCGAATCTTATTGCCTTATATCCAAAAAGGAATGCCATCAATTGCAATAATTTCATTTCCTGAGACTGGAAACTCAGTACTTGCAAGTTTTGTGTTCTCAAAAGTATGGATACAATTCAAGCAGGAAGTTATCAGGTTTCTGTTTCTTTTTCCTTTACATGGTTAAGTCAATCTGCAGCATGACAGGCCTCTTCACCTTTATTTCACTGAGGCCAAAAAGGTGAATTACTTCTTTCAAGTTCATTGCATCTGTGTTGCTTTTCTTTCTCATGATAGAAACGGTCTGAAAGGAACAGTACCCCTGCAGGCTTGGGCTGAGCAATCTCCTGGCATGCAAAATTTCTGGCATCCACTAGATTGAACATAGCACTGCTTGCATTTTCATAATTTCTGGTACAAAAGTGCAGGATCCCTCTCTACCTACACAACTGATGCTTCTTTTAATGCAGCCATATAGTCCCAGCTGTACTTCCTGGTCCTATATGTCCAAAATGCTCATGATGCTCATGCCCACTTCTCTTCCCTTTTTAAATCTACCTCCCAAATTGAGGTATTTCCATGAGAAAAATTTAACAGTTCCAGTGTAATCTGATTCAGAAGGCAGAAGGAAACACCATGTGTTCAGTCTGCTCTCTTGCAGAGCACAGTTTCCAAGACTTCCTCAAATTCTTGTTTGAACTAAAGCTGTTCTTAGAAGAAGCATCCTGCATTGACTTGAAAGTTCTTAGAATTAAGAATCCACCCAAATTATTTAAAGTATAATTACTTGTTGTTAAACACATGCCTTTTACATTGAACCTGAATTTGTCATCTTTCCATATCCAGCTGTCAGATCTTCTGTCTGTTGTCTGTTAAACTGAAGAGCATGGTGTGACATTGCTGTTTTCACTGTAGGCATTTACAAACTGAACAAATCACTCTTCAGCTTTATTTTTTAAAATAAGTAAATAGACTCAAGTCTTCTGGATCCTCTGTTTGTGGCACTCTTCTTTGTTTGGATCCTTTACAATAATTTAAATGCATTTTTAATTGGAACACTAGAAGCAAAACAGGACTGCTAAAAGAATTGTACTGTATCAACTCTCCCTACAGCTACTCTACATTTTATAACAGTCTTGGCCATGACATCAGATTGGAAGTATAAATAATCTCTGTG